>JAHPZR010054056.1:7500-22901 GCA_019787425.1 Platygyra sinensis | reverse complement strand
TTTCCATTTCTCGAGCCTCACATTCTACTTCCTTGCATGCTACGTAGGTATTATGATGGCGCAAGGAGGAAATGACTGCAACCTACCACGTGTGACAGGTCCGTGTAGAGCACATTTTCTACGCTACTACTTTGACGAACAGGCTGGAGGATGCAGACAATTCATCTATGGTGGGTGCGGTGGCAATGCAAACAACTTCGAAAACTCTAGCCGAATGCCAGACAACTTGTCAGGTATAAATTTCCAGAACCCCAGTTAGGGCATAATTTAAACCATATCTGGTCAATGACTCGACATCACAGGATAACAGGACAATAGACGGTATCTGTCTGGTTAACAGGGAGCTTAAGATATCACAACGGCAACTCCGTTGACAACACCGGTTAAAATGCGACTTTGTGTTTACCTAAGAATTTCGTTGTACCCTAAAGTCAGTTCTCACTGAAGGCTATCACGAAACTTAACCTAGGACACATTGGTAAATTTGCAATAAAAATTAAATAAAAATACAGCCGTTGTGCTTAACGTTCTTTTAGAGTACGCAGAATTTGGTCATTTCACATTGTTGTTGTTGTTGTTGTTGTTGTTGTTCACGGTTGTGCAGGAGACGCCAATTAAAGAAATGTACCAAGAGTTATAACGCACGCGAGCAGCCATTGTTCTGCTCATGAAAACGTTTATTTCGCGACGTCGACGACAACGTCCTCCAAAAAATGCATTTATATTTTACCTGCGAATCTCGCGATACCCAAAAGTTTATTCACTTTGTGTATCACTGTCAAAGCTATCACAAAGCTGAATCTAGGACACATCGATAGATTAGAATCAAAAATTTAAAAAAATATAAGCCGTCTTGGTTCACGTTTTCCAGACAATAGGCCCTTTGCAGGATCCGGTCACATGGTACGGAATAAATTACACTGGGACGCAAATAACGCAGTGGGACTTTCAAAACAAAGGAACTCCCACTTCGTCATTTGCATCCCAGCATAATTTATTCCGTACCATGTGACCGGATCCGGCAATGGGCCTATTCAGGGTATGGTCTTCTCAGGTTGTTGTTTTGAAGAGTACAGCAAAGAAATGTACCAAGAATTATAACGCACGTGCACAACCATTGCTTTGGTCATTAAACCTTTGTTTAGCGACTTTCCCGTTGAAGTTGCCGTTGTGGTTTTCTTAAAATCCCTAAATGTAAATTTGGTACGGTTATTGCGTTTTTCAGCCAGCCTACGCCTGCATCAGCCAAATGCCGACCGCGACCTGTGGAGTGTCATTGCACGTCAACATTCGAAGAGTCGATGACACTCCCAGATGCGGGATGGCCTGCACCTCTTTACAACCTCTATTTTGATTAGTTCTTGTTAATCTGCACCTCTTTTGTTGTTAGGACTAGGGGCATTGTTTGTGTTGTTTACCTATTGTCTCGTCTGGCCAATTATAAAGACCCTTGTAAACGGTCCGTGCTCGGTCCCAGATACCAGATACAATATATGCCTTCAACTTTTTTCTACATAATTCCTTTTTTGTTCTTTCCACAGAGCTAAAGTGACACGAATATACCTGGGGAGAAACCATTTGCGTTAAATGATGTTATACTTGTAAGGGATATATGATTAATAAATAGACATAAGGAAAACGAAGTTTGTTGTGAGATTTTAACTAAGCATGCCTGAGAACAGCTGCCTCAAAAACATGGAACAAATCCCTCAAAGAAATTATGACAAACTCGTTCAAGTATATGTCTGAAAATAAAAACGTTAGATAAAAGATAATCTTCGGGCAATGGCGAAATTAGTTCGTGCAGTTGGCACAATTAAAGAAAAACGGGAAGAGGTTTCCACAATAACACCGGGAAATAAAAAAAACTATTCAGCAACCATTGCTTTCAATCACTATTAAATTGTAAATCTGCCTTTTAAGGTGGTATAGTTCATTTTTTTTGTTTAGAGATATTCATTTAGTATGTCACGTGACCTGTTTCTTTCTATTCACTGTTTCAGTTAAAAACATGTGGGCGTGCCTGATTAAAAGGCGGCATGATCTAGCACTCCACAGAAGTAAAACAACAAAGAACAAAACAATTGCGTAAGATGTCTTTCAGTTGCCCGCTTTCGATTAAAGATTGCCGTTGTTTTGAGCCGTTAAAGAGTCACTTGGCCAAAAGTTAATATTAATATGCATATTTTAGTTCCAAAGAGAATGGCCTATTCAATCGTTATGAAACTTTGCACGCAGTTAAATATCCGCAAGCTTGCTCATTTGATTGTCAATTCTGGGTACAAACACTTTGCTCCTCACTTGACCTTTTCTAGACCCTTGTATTTCTCCAATTGAAGAGTTTCTAGATTGCTCTCTTTTATTTTACAGTTCTCATGATATTGGGTATCTATTACCATTCTTACACGCAAATCTTTCACCTTTTCATGTGTGATAGGAAAAATTTCCAAACCGCTGAATTCATAACTTGTATCCCAACACGCTAGCAATTGTTAATCCGGGTTGCCCTAGCGTGAACTGATATAAATATAACGATAGCCATTCAATATATAGACCTAGTTATACAAAATGTATAACTACCTATCGGCGATGTTCCTTTATATCTCGTTTTCACTTTCAATTGGCAGATGTTCATATTGGATGCATGCCTCGGATAATTTTCAAATTGTAGGTCACACGCAAACAAGTGGATCGATCTATGCAATCCAGCTTAAAAGTGAACTTTACAACTATCGTTAGAAAATTGGTGCAACACTGATGGTACATCTTCATTTGCCTTTGTTTAAACGTTTTAAAGAAAAGGGAACCGCAAAACTGTATAAAAATAAGGAAAATAGTCCCATTTCGACTAAATCGCAGATTGCAATACTCGGTTAGGTTTTGTAATCGATAGGACAACAAATTTATATATAAACTTCTTTCTCTTACCGAACAATCAAACCAGCACACTTATTATGATATTTTGGCACACCTGTATACGAAAGAGAATTTGGGCAACAGCAGTTCTGTTCTCTTTCTAACCAAACCGATTTTGCCTGGCCTGTCAGAGCCTGGCATTCAAGTGCTCAAGCTGAGTCAGCAAGACTGGATGAAAGTTTTTTTTTTTTTTCAAGTGCAAGGCATTCACTCTAACCCTCTCACCTCACTAAGGAGGTACAAAAAAACATTGATGATCATTGATTATGGACCGAAAACAACAAGTTAATAACTTTGTTGATTGCATTCCACGTCCGCGTCATCTCAGTTCATTTCGTCTTTAATGCTTAAACAATAACAGAATCTTTTTAACATTTTTTAAAAAATTCTTTGTTTTTAATTTTTTTTAAAGTTAAACCAGTGAGAAGCACTTCTGTGAACTGCTTGAGTTGTAAAACTGCTTATTTTCTCCTACGCGTTTCGTGTGACTAACGCACACTTCATCGGGGAGTTCTGCAATACAACATAGCATGCCTGTATTTATACCCAAAAGGTATTTTGAATTTTACGTTTCGTAACAAGCCTACGGACTTGCGTATAGGAATAACAAAACCTCGCGTAGCAGACAACTGTGGGAGTGTTCATTTATTTATCAAAATATATATCTCCAGTAAAGCACTCCGAGTGCTTTATTGACTGAGCTTGGTCAGTCGTTATGGGAGAATCTTGACGTGGGTTATGTGTATCGATCTCACTGCTATCGATCTGCATTACTTAGCACGCGTTCTCATGCATGACGGCGTGTAAATTTGCGTGCGCGGTATTGAGGATGCGCACAAACAATTAGCGCGAACGCAATCCCGTTCCCAGAGCCTTTCTTACCCTTGTCCAGCGGAACGGGAAGGGTAACGAAGGTGCTGGGAACGAGATTGGCACGAACGTCTTTAAAGACTGAGAAAAGGCAAACCTACAGCGCCATGTGTTGGGCAGCACAAACCAACCACTACACGTCACGATAAAGTGGTAAAAAGGTAAAAGGGGAAAAAAGTTTAATCCGTCATTTTCGCAATTAGAGATTCCCTGAATAGAAAAAGATTTAGGTGGGAGGATTCACGCATTGCATTGTATGTTAACATAATAATTTTGTTGTCAGTTGACCCTGCCTTTTATTGTCAGTTGACCCATCTGAAATAAAGATCTTCATATTTTCAATAACCTGGTACAGCTCTACAATCCTCCTTCGCCTATAGTACACCACCGAGAACTACAGTATAGTGAAATAACAGCAGAAATTCAACTGAAGTTGTTTTTGCAACCGATTGCAAGGCGCAACTGCAGCCCTGAAGGCCCTGATAGGCCACCGCTAAGAGGCATTGACCCGTTTTCTCATTTATAACAGGTGACTGTGTCAATAGCCATTAAACAGTCCATATCTTTTTCACCTCCGACACACGATAACTACTGAGATTAACACTGGATTTAAACAAAGTAACGATCACTGAAACTTGTTTGGATGAAATTGTGCTGGGTGGAAGTCGCACAAATCGTCGCAAAAACTCTAGTTTGGATTGGGCTGTAAGGGACGATGGTTATGGAAGGTCGAAAACTACGATTCGATGTTTTTGTTGGAATTTTGTTGGCTCTGTCTATTTTAAAAGCACAAGTCATTCACTGGCCTCAAGTAGAAGGCATGGAAATGGTGGAGAGGCAGAAACTGGAACTTCAACGTCAAAAGAGAACCGACATCTCAACTACAAACAGCCAACTGACTAAGAAGAAGCTTAAACAACTCCAGTTTTCCATTAAAAGGAACCCGCTTAAAATTTGGTTTTTCAAAAACCGATTTAAGTCCTTGAAGGATTTGTTCATCACTTTACCATTGTGGAACAGTGCACTTGGAGTTGTCCAGCGATATGACACAACAAATCGCCTGAGGGATGTAATCCTGCGATCACTAAATGGAGAAGATGTCAACGTAGCCATAATGGGTGGTTCGATTTCTGCAGGTGGAGGCTTGACTTTTGATAATGAAGACTTAAGAGGTATATATTACAGAGTTTTCAGTGACTGGTGGCAAAAAACAGTTGAGCCCATAACAGGTTCCGTTCTTAACCTTCATAATCTTGCCATAGGAGGAACTGGTAGCAACTTTTTTGCCTTCTGTTACGATGCTTTATTGAAGCCAAACACTAAAATGAATCTTGCACTTCTGGATTTCACAGTGAATGATTATATTCAATTTAAATATTCCAGATTTCCTATGACCCTTTCATTGGAGCAATTGACCAGAGAAATTCTGAGCGAAAGAACCTCACCTGCAGTTATGTACGTTAATTTTGTTCAAGGTGAATTGCAAATTCCAGTATGCAACAACCTGGAAAACCATGGACAAACTATGCTCGCTGTCAACTATGGAATAACAACTGTTAGCCTTCGAAATTTCTTATGTTCTAGTCCTTTGCGAATAGGGAAAAAGTTTTCCAAAATGTTTACATCTGATGGCAATCACGTGAGTGTCTTGGGGCATGCGCAAGTCGCTTATATGATCATAAATCACATGAGGCAATTAATGTTAAGTATCATCGACAATGTATTGACTTCCAAAGAAGTCAAAATAACTTTCCCAACGCATTCGTTATCATCAATAGGGGATAGAATTATTTTGCCAGATTGCCCGCTGAAATTCAGAAGCCTTCCAGGGCCCGTGTTTAAGAGCTATGGACAAAACTTTCGTGATCATCCTCTGTGCTATACGCTGATGACACCAGACCTAAACAAGAACATGTCACCGAGTCGAAACCTTCAGGTGAAAGAGGTCGGAAATTTTGGATTTGAGGAGGTACAAGGAATTCCCATTAACAGGAGAAAATCGGTAAACCCAGCAGTTATTCAACCCTCCCCAGAGGACCAGATTCAGCCTTCTGAAATCCAAAGGCTTCGAACCGATGCATATGGCGGATGGAAATCGCAGCTGGTAAACTCTATCCTGGAATTAGAAATATTGATACCATTAACCTCGTTTTCGAAAAAGTGTTTTTTGGAAAGTACAACTGATACCAGAAATGTCGCTGTCGCCGTTCGAACACACGGCAACGGAGGGACCGCCAAAGTCTGGTTAAATGAATACGAAGAAAGAGGAATTTTAATTAACACTCGCTCGTCTTTTGGTCATACAAAGCTTATTACCATTGCTCGTCAGGTGATACCAGGACGTCACGTGCTTAGCGTTAGAACAGTAACCAATGGGATGTTTATATTGTCCGGTGTTTTGATTGGCCCAACGTACAAGTAATATATATCGTGTTTGATTCCTTTCAAGGATCGACAAGGACGATGATTTTAGCACCCAAATGTCACCAGTCTATTAGCTCCAAACCGTCATAAAACTTTAATAAAACACAATTCCCCCACCTTTGACTTTAAAAAGTGCTGGAATTAGTCTTTCACAACAATATCATAGGGAAAACGTGGACACGTGTAACTTCTGGGAAGCTGGTTTGTCCTTTTCCTGAAATAAAATATTTTCATGTGATATATAGTGCCCCGAAGGGGCTCCCATATAGAATAAAGGGGCTGCTGATTTTGGTACTTCTTAGGGTACTTAGCCTGAAAAGGTCCACAAAAGCTAGAGCTGCCGCGGTACCTTAAAGCTTATTGAACCAAATAAAACATGAGAGGAGATACTTGGTAATTGAACTGCGTGGAGTGCAATTTGGCCGGAAGTTATACGCGGGATTTGAAATTAAAAGTATGATTTTGACCAAAATTGCACGACACGAAGTCCAATTGCCATTTCATTAGCCATTTTAAAATTGCACAATGTTATCGCTTCATATTTTACATTTTAGTGCATTGTTCCAATAGCTGGTTTGTTCAAATTAATAGCGGAACTAGAAACATCTTCTTGTCTCATTTAGTATGCAAATCATGTGAAAAAGCAGTTCTGAAGTCAGAACGAAATTAAAAGTCATGCATAAAAGTTCAATTATCTTTGCCTGGATGTACAATGGAAGGCTTCCTTTCTTCTGTGGTTGAGGCTGAGAGTTCTCTTTGTTTTTGGAGGCTAGGAGGAATTTGAAGGTGCATCCTGTGTAATTCTGCGATGGATTTCTTATGAGTTGTGTGACTCCCTCGAGTGCACGATGCCCAGTGGATAGGTTCTCTCTTTTAAACACCGTTCAGTGGCACTGTGCATGAATTTAAGGGATTCGAGCTCGTTATCATCTCCGTTTCTTTTTGTTACCTCGGCGTATAACTTTGTACTCAGGACTTAAATATATCACTAAGTTCTTGTGGCACCATTTGTTTTAAGAAATACGCGTTTTTATGCTAAAGATGCATCATCCGTCTGGACGAACTTGGGCAAGCATTTGTAGTTCGTCTGGTTATGCGTCTCTAGTATATAGTTGGGCACAAGACGTATTATACGTCTATACGAACTATCCCACGAAATTTGTCTTGAGCGACGCACTACAAGAGATAGTTCGTCTAGACGTATAACACGTCTTGTGCCCGTCTTAATACTAGAGACGCATAGCCAAACAAATTACAAATGCTTTCCCATGTTCTTCCAGACGGAAAATGCGTGTTCAGTATATAAACGGCCAATTCAAGATGGCGGGACTGGCAGATATTCGATCATTCCCTTGTTTTGTGGAGCGGGCGTATTTTGCGTATCTTTATTCACAGCGACAGAGTTGAGCTCCGGAAACCTAGAAACATCTATCTTCTTGAGATGGCTCTGAATTTGTTGTTGCCGGTGTGATTTTTGTTTTTTTATGTTTCACTGGACTCAGTCACACGGATCTTGAACGGGTGTTGCAAAAAAAAAATCGCCAAAATATACACCAAAATAAACATTGAAAGTTGGAAACTATCCTTAAAGTAGGTCTGAAGGAGCTCATAACCAATCAGAAACTGTTATTAATATTATTTGTCAATTGTTTTGAGAAAAAACAAAAAAGTTTGGGAATAGTCGTTGCAAAATTTGCCACATAACAGCTTTTAATTCTGTCTTGCATTTTCTGAAATACACCTAATGCTTACTTGAAATCTGATTGGTTGCTTTGTTTTACGTTCTCATTCACATTGGTCGAGAAAAAGCCGGTGCGATTTAGAGCAAAAAACTGGGTGATTCGTGACTAAATCGCACCGCTGAGAGGTAAATTAGATTACAATGATAACCAGTGATTTCAAAATGGATTTAATTTATGTAACAATTAGTACCTCAAAGGGGAAAAAAACTCAAGCCATGTCCACAAAACAAGAACTTGGTACCTCTTGGAAGTTCTTCTCAAAATTTCCCATGCATAGAGGATATTATACGGTGGTGAAAGGATATAAATTTTATGTTCGAGTGACAAGAACAAACTCTCAAGAGTGAATGCAGCGAATGAATGAATGAGATGTTATCATTTCATTTTTTGCCAACTCGTTATGTTGTTTTTGTTATATAGACAGATCTAGAAAAGAAGAAGAAGTGAATCAAAAGCACAAACCGTATGTCAACGGCAACTCAGCAGCTGGAATATCTTGTCCAGTTAGCCACATGAAGTTTCTTTCTTCATTATGGCAGTTTTGGAGTTTTTGTGCTCCTTTGGCAGCCGTACAATGCAAAGGCGCAAAATGACGTCATCAGGATATGGGAAATACACCACTACGGCCCTGGATGTAAATTCGTTTAATTTTATGAAGGGTGTATTTTCCAGTGAAACACTCGTGTCTGTACAATAAGATTTGGATACAACAACAAGAGGAAAGTCTTCCTTTGTGCTGCTCAACATTCTGGGTAAAAAAAAAAATAATAATAAAAATAAAATAATAGTAATAATAATAATAACAATAATAATAATAATAATAATAATAATAATAATAATAATAATAATAATAATAATAATAATAATAAAAGAGGCCTGTGCAATGCAAACAGTGCGGTAGTTCAAAACGAGCTGATTTTTTCTCTCTCTCTCTCTCTCTCTCTCTCTCTCTCTCTCTCTCTCTCTCTCTCTCTCTCTCTCTCGTCTCTCTCTCTCTCTCTCTCTCTCTCTCTCTCCTCTCTCTCTCCTCTCTCTCCTCTCTCTCTCTCTCTCTCTTAACCCGTTAGATTTTTAATTTGGATTTATGTGGACGCGAACCGATATGATGACAGTCGGACATTGGCTGCGTGATCCTGGGACCGAGACTAAAATAACCTTCAAAGCGTGACGCCACCTTAAAATAGATTTTACGTGATTACCGTGCAGCATAGAGACGTGTCCTCTTAAATCATAATCTCTTGGTATCTTGGTCTCTTTGCTGCTAAAAAAAATCCGTTATTTATGTTTAAAAATTGTGTGGAAAGGGAAACGCAGCTCTTCAGGGTTACTTTTCATTATGCTAAGCCGACCGGTCACTGATCAGTGGAAATACCCGAAGAAAATGGAACGACATTCTCCGATTAAACCGGACCAACCAATAGGAATGGCTCTTACCAATTTTTAGTTCTACCGAAATAAGTGAACCACCTCCATAGGTGACGATCCCGAATTTTCCGGTCGGAAGACACCAAAACGAACCTTTCCATTTCAAATCCGACCGAAATTTCAGTAATCGTTGGCAAAATAGAAAGCACCCCAGGTTCTTTATTGTTTCATTTCTAAAGACACCCGCGAATGTATCCCATAATGTCAACAAATTAATGCTAATTAACCATTCGTAAAATCTGAAACCGAATGACCTGTTCCTAAGTGGCGTGACAGATAACAAACTTTTGATAGCTTTTGGAAGGCATTTGTCCAAGAAAAACGAGTAAAAACCATTCAACGCACGTTATTCTATGGATCTTTGCAAAATTCTAGTACCTGAAAGCTGGCACCTCCGTCTGGTTAACACCTGTAGTTTTATCTCACGAAAGGTACTAAACTCACCCGTTATTTTTCCCAAGCATGCGTTGCAGGTAGGTAATCGGAGAGTTTTTTTAAATTCTTTTGTTGATAACGGTAATCTAACTTCATACAGCATCCCGACCTGAAGAACCGTCAAGACCCGCGTTCAAAAGACAAAAATGCATGGTCTTTACTTTACCATATTTGCTACCATTGCATGTTTAACCTTAGTACAAGTTGAGCAGAGCTTCACTTCTTCATTTGACAAGCAATCAGAAGCGAACCACGCGTTGTTTGAGACTTCTAGAAACATTGCTGGTCTTAATCATACAAAACTTAATGCTCTGAAACATTCGATGGAAAAGAGCCCGTTTGAGATCTGGTATTATAAAGACAAATTCAAGTCCATGGAAGATATGTCTGTGACTCCGGAGCTTTACAATAGCCAGATTGTTGAACGACAAACAACAAAAAGTCGTCTTCAAAATGTTATGACAAAAGTTTTACTCGGTCAAAACATCGGCGTTACAGTCATGGGTGGATCGATCTCGGCTGGCGGTGGAATAATCAGCGATTACTCCGATCTGAGAGGCATCTACTACCGAGTGTTTATCGATTGGTGGCAGAAGGCGGTGCAACCGTTTACAGGATCTAACATTAGACTTTGTAATCTCGCTGTTGGAGGAACTGGTAGCAACTTTTTCTCGTTTTGTTACAAGACGTTAATGAAACCTGAAGACAACATGGACATTGTATTTCTTGAATTTTCAGTTAATGACTATCTACTTTTTAAAGACTCTCACTTTCCGACAGCATTTTCTCTGGAAGAGCTTACAAGAGAACTATTGAGTGAACAAAGCTCACCTGCTGTCATGTTTGTGAACTTTATTAAGGCCGAAAACTTTGTTCCTGAGTGTAATAATCTGGAGAATCACGGACAGACAATGCTTGCCTGGCATTATGGAATTACAAGCCTCAGCATGCGTGAATCATTATGCCCAAACAAGGAAAGTAAAAAACACCCTGCTATGTTTTCATCTGATGGCCATCACGCCGGAGTTATTCCACATGCACAAATCGCAATGATGATTATTGACAATGTCCGTAGCGCTTTGCTGAAGGTCATAGAAAGTTCAAAACAAGATTTTCATCCTCTATCCTCACATGACTTACCGAGAGCTGTCTTTTACATGGATAACCACACAATTATCCCAGACCCTCTCTGTTATACTCTGATCACACCAGATGAAACTCACAAGTTCTTTAATCCTTCGCTTTCTGTCAGAGAAATCCAAAATAAAGGATTTAAACTAGTTCAAGGCGTGGCTATCGGCTCTCGCAAAGCGTTTACGAGACGATATGACTCGGAACCCTCAAGGACTGATGGTTTTGGCGGATGGAAGGCTGAGAAAGAAAATTCTGCGTTGAAATTAAAAATTGATTTACCTCAAAAAAGGATTTTGGGAAACAATGTTACCCGAAATGTTGCTATAGTGTTCCGTACGAACGGCTATGGTGGAAAAGCAAAGGTTTGGTTGGAGAATTACAAACCTGAAATAGTTGTCGATACATATTCTTCATTCGGACACACAAGACTCGTCACCGTGTCACGTGACGTGGCACCTGGAAGTCACGTGTTAACCATCAAAGTGGTAAAAGCAGGGAACTTTATCTTGTGTGGTGTTATGGCTGCAGGGAAATCCGTGTTATAGTTGCGAGCTGGGAATACGAGTTATAGAACTTACTTTTTTAACCCAGTTGTATCCAGCTGCGGTGTTCATACCTTCTTTTGCCCATGGCAGTGAAATTTGGAGACTTCCTCAAATATCCGTTTTTTTGCAACAAAGCATTCTACACTGCACTGACCGCTGTGCGGTTAGCAGTCTCTTTGTTACAGTATAGTGTATGTTTATTTTTAACATTAAATCAGGTGCTGCTGTGCCATCCCTATTTTTGTATTATAAATACAAGCAATTGATTCAAGTGCGCGCGCAATGATCTTCACACAGGGAGTTATGTTAGCCTATGTGAGCCAGAGGTGAATGCAAGCCAGCTGTCCGTTCAATGTCTGAAACACCGAATGCAAATATGGCGGACCACTCAGTGGGCACCTGGGGCGAGTCGCATGAAAGCGAGGCTGGTCAGGCTTTGCTGTTTTGTTTTTACAATGCTTCCAACAGTCTTACTTCGTCGTCAATTTGTTCCGTTTTGTTTCACCCTCCCTACGCGTTTTCTTTTTGTTCCCGAATGCCACCACATGAGAGTGAAATCTTCAACAGCAGAGACAGAGATAGGTGTTTTGTTTTGTTTTGTTTTTTTTTTTTTTCTGTTTCTTCCGTTCTCCTCTGAAGGGAAACCAAACAGGCGGAGGCAAGAAACTGTAAGCGATCGCGTTTTATATTTAGCTCCAAGTTGTTGTCATTTGGCTCAATGCTTTCACTAGTTTCAACGACGGGGCAGTTGAAGTTCATTCGCTTGGTTGTCACACCGTAGTATTTGTTTCGTGCGATTCCGTGCGAGTGAACGCAAACTACTTCTCGGTTTAATTTTGAGAGAGAGGATGTATTTCAAAAAGAGCTTTTTTAACTTGAGGACGGTATTGACCATGAAAATCGTGTTAGAACTTCACCAGACACCACATAAGCTCGTCATTTAAAGGATTTTTCTGAGATATTCTATATCCTGATTGAGACGTAGTGAACCTCTTTTCTTCGTCTCCAAGAATTGCATTGATCCGTTTCAGTCTTTCCCTTAGGGGTGAACGGTGGAAGATTTCTATCCCGTCTGGTCCCATTCAGAAAGCACAGCAACTCGTAGGCACAGCAAAATAGAACAGAACAGATCGACGACGAAGCAAGACTTTTCTTCCGGAGAAAGCCGTAGTCAAAACAGAACATCAAAGACTGACTAACCTCGCTTTCATGTAGACACGAGTGGTCCGCCATGTTTGCCTTCAGTGTATAGAAATAGTCGAGAGCTCAACTTTGAGCTCGTTATTATATATAAATCTGAATTGAATAAAAGGCAGATATCCTATCGTGCTATAATATTCTACATATCTCTGCCGTGGAGAATTAAGTTCAAGTCAACAACCGAGGTAGGGGCGATTTGGCGGTATTGGTTGAGCCGTGAAGGTAACTGTTTATTACTTCAAAAATGTTACACAAAGGAATTGTTGGACGAAGGGAGGGGAAATCAGAACATGCTCGCTTTTTGTCAACGAATCGTGGTGCATTTTTTTAGTTGTTCGAAAGCAGTTTAACGCTGACCCAGGATTAAAAGTTAGCCGAATTATTTCTTTTATTTAATATAAATGTTTTTCACTTTTTGTTTTGTGTATTTTGAGGTTACTCGAGCTGAACACTGAAGGTCAAACAACACAAACAGAAAACGTCACTGAAGAGTTACAAAACTGAGAACAACATTCGTGCTATTAAATCCTGGGTTAGTGTAATCGGCCTTTGAACTGCACGGGCCCGGATGTTTAATCCAAGTTTCGATCGATTTTTGATGATTCGAAGTGAACCTCACATCTCCTTTCTAATCTTAAAGTGCACCTAACCCCAAACTACTTTTTTCGCTCAAATGAATCTTTGCACCTGTTCGAAACGCACTGCGCCTTTTTAAACTAAATTTTGATTTTTAAGTTACGAAATGTAGCCATCACCTGTCCCACGACCGAAGTAGTAAGCGGTATGGGTCTATTCCCGGTTTGACGTCACAAATGGATTTGCATCGTAGTAAGTCTTTGTAGACATGCATGCAAAGAGGTTTGCGACGTCAAACAAGGAATTGACCCATACCCCTTACTTGCTCGGTCATGAAACAGATGATGGCCAGATTTCGTAACTTTTCCACCTGTAAAAAGTCAAGATTAGGGTTAAAAAGGGACAAAAAGGCGCAGTGCTATTCAAACAGGTGCAAAGATTTATTTAAGCGAAAACAATATTTTGGGGTTAGGTGCACATTAATTTTATCGTTGATAAAACACTCCAGCCATTTGAGAACACTCGAGAAATGTACGGCTCGTGTTTTCTACATTTTCCTCGTGTTTTCAAATGCCTGTTGTGTTTTATCACAGTGTAATACGTGGCTTAGGCTTCTTTATTTGTTAATTAAATCCCCAAAAAGTCATTATCATAAACTTAAGTTGCTAAAAACAAGTACAACTCAGCTCGGTCTGCTTCTTCAATTAAAACTTTATTTCACATTTACAAATCTGTTGTGAGCGGTCGACAACGCTGATTTATTACAATTTCAAATGAGATGTGTCAACCGGAAAGAATAATATATTCTTGACTCAACATCAGTGATAATTTAGTAATTTAATTAGTGTCTCCTGTTGGCTCAAGATCGGTGTTGGTGATGTCACTTTTTGGATTTTATAGCATTTATTAATGGTTCTTTATTCGGCTGTCTTCTCCGCTGTGTCCTGTAAAAAATATAACGAAACGAAAATAGTTCGTGTGCTTTACTTTTTGCTGTAAATTGTCTAATTAGCCCTTTTTCACTTCCATTTTTAAAGGAACTTACACTTTTGGAACAAGTTGAGAAACTTACACTTTTGGAGCAGGTTTCCACTAAACTGTTGGAAATAGCCCCTAAACCGGGTGAAATTTCTGCAGTGTTGGGAAATAACAAAAACGCATGAACACAACCTCAAACCAGTTTTTCTCGAGCCTCTATCTTGGTCCATAATGACGCCATGAGTGGAGGCTCGAGTCCGGGTTCGAGCCCTGGCCGGCGATATTGTGTTGTTGTCTTGATTAAGACACTTTACTCTCACATTGCCTCTCTCTACCCAGGTGTAGAGATGGGTACCGGCGAATTTACTACTGGGGGTAAACCCTGGGGTGGACTAGCATCCCATCCAGGGGGGATTAGAAATACTCGAAGTCGCTTCATTCTACAAAAATAAGCTCCGGCTTGATGTGATGCTTGGCTCGTATGCAGACTTTACCTCATAATGATGTCACGTTGTGGGTATTTGGTGAAGTATTAAACAAATAGCAGCGAATGAAAATTTGAGAAAGTTTTCTTGTATATACACTTTCTCAGTTAGCACTTTTTTCATTTTTGTTTTGTTTTGTTTTGTTTTTTTGATTTTTGAAATGCATACTGCTCTCAAAGTAATGCTAGTCTGAGCGCAACTATATCCAGGATTAAACGCAAGTATTGTTTAATTAGTACTTTTTATTTGGTAGGATGATTTGAGAGTTTCATATTGCTTCATATTTGACCAGAATTGTGTGTGTGTGTTTTGGTTGACTTTTAACTAATGAGGACACTTTGTGATGCTTATGATAAGGGATTTGAATCTCATTAGCGTTCAATCCTGGACATATCTGGTCTGAGCCTTCATTAAACGTTTAGCACTGAAGTGTTCAGTACGCACCTGTTCTCTTTTTCCTCGGATATGGCCCATGTAGGCATTGTTTAGCGCTTCAAGTAAGTCTTTATCTGATGCCCAGCCTCCCTGCAAAAACAGAACACAACAAACAAGATCTCAACGTGATCGTTTGAAATTAAATGTTTATTGTTTTTCTATGTGACGCGAAACGTCTCCAGCGTGTTTAAGTCGTGCTCTTACCGTCCTTTTTCCCCGAAAGTGGCCAGAATACA
>JAHPZR010054056.1:0-5000 GCA_019787425.1 Platygyra sinensis | reverse complement strand
TCACCGTTCGTTTTCCCCTAATATGACCAAAATATTTCGCGTTAAGTGCTTGGAGTAACGGAGGATCTTCTGAATTTTTCTTTGTTTCGCAGCTTGCTAAGCAAACCACAGAAAATAAGATGACAAGTCTAAAAAACATCCTAACCTGGAGAGGAAGGAAATTCATACACTTAGTTTATGATTAATTGCTTCAATACCCAGGATTTCTTTTTTACTTTCCGAGCAAACAACTTTTGAATCTGAAAAATGCTTTCATTAACCGTTTGGCCTTAATTACAAATGATAGTCCATTACTTTCAATTGTTGGCGAACAGACAGGTGATAAGTGAAATATCAACCAGGGATATCTATTCTCATCGTATTTTGTAAATATATACTGTACTGAAATTTCATCAATAATGATAATGATATTTTTAATGCATCGTTTTTGTTCTCATTTCAGGTTTGAATTTCATGTTTGGTAGTTGCTTGTTTTAACATGTTGAATGAAAACAAAAAGAATCAAAAATCAGAAAAGAAATGAATTAATTACACCGGATAAAGATGTGATCAGAACATTTTTAACGCTTTCAGGAGAAATGGAGAATTCTGACATATTATAAAGAGGAAAGATAAAGAAAGGTGGGATAACTAAGCTTCAAATACTCGGAATCTTATCACGTTGATTTTGTGAAAAACTCGTCGCCATACTCAATATCTGTTCTGGGCGTGTCTGTTTATCAAGAACATCTTCGATTTTAACAGGAACTGAATTCGATATAAAGATAGAATGGTGCAACAGAATCAGGAATATCTTGACTGAAAATTCAGTATTAGACACAAACAGCACAATCCAGATTTCTTTTTGTCAGTAAATAACGAGAACTTCGCTAACAACTCATGTATTTCGTAAAATCAATTCTTTCTTGACTTATCTTTTTCTTGCACAGTGTACAGTGTAAGAACATGATATTAGAACAAAAGCATTTTTCACGTTTTTGAAGGTGCGAATCAAAATTTCACTTTAAACTTTGATTATATTTTACTTTATGTGTACGTATTGTATACCCTCTGAACAGAAACACTATGAAGCAGGTAATAGTTTTTCGAAGAACTAAAACTGGATATAGAAAAAGACTTTAAACAAAATGTTTTAAGAGAAACTTCAAACGTTAGGAGGTTCATGAAACTCGTAACACGAAAAGGTTAGTCGAGTTTTTGCTACATAGGAGGTCAGATGAAATGACTTGAAAACTGCGGAAGAAACAAAAGTAATAGCGATAGAACATAAATAACTTTTCAATACAATACTGATACATAATCCTACCTGTGAGTTGTTATTGCGCCGTCCTAAAGCAAGCTAACAAAGTTTGCGTTTGACCAGCGACTAAAAGTGAACTTCTCACGAGCGCTGCACAGCTTATATATACCTTTTCTTAATCAACACTTCAATTATATTTTTAATTACATGTTCCCCGTCGTCATTAATAATACGTCCTTCCACGCACACGGAACAAATGTTCTCCCACTTACTGCTTACAATTAGTACGTTAAAACGTATCCGGTGACTCTTCATTAACAAGAATGTCTTTTTTTTTCCTTGGCACAATTAATGCTCCGCCTTTTCAATCAATATTATTATTGCTTTGTGTTAGATGTTTATCATTGAAAGAGAAAAAAAATAGTTCTTGTGTTTGCGTTGCCGTTTTACTGAGACCCACACTTTTGCCTTTAATTTACCATCTTAATTGTACTGTTTGAGTTTTCTCGAAACAACCACCATTGTCTACAAATGTTCAACAACCCATTTTCAGTTTTCATTTATGTAATTGTTCTTAATTTTAGATTCTGTTGAGATGAATGAGTTTTAAATGCCGGATGCCTTGAAGAAGCTTTTGTAATCATATACGATTCGAGATTTTAATGAAGACACTTTACTTCCTTTCATCTAAAACACATTCTTAAAACCGACGGTGTGTCCAAATATACCCAAAAATTTCATTTGAAATTTTTCGCATACAATCTCCCCCGTGTTAGTTTCTTTCTGAGGGAAAAAAATTACACACTTTATTGCATTCAAAGAGATATCTCAACCTCTCAGTTTTCACCACCCGTTGACTTCTTCCGAGAAGAAATTAAAAACAAAATACCATTTAATATATGACAAAGTTTCAAATCTACTCGCTTCTGGCAACATATTTTGAGTGTCCCGAGGAAGTTTAATACCAATCTTCTTCATTTTCTACGTTTTAGATTTTTTTTATTTCACTGTCTGAGTTGCCTTAAGCAATGCGTTTAAAAGGTTTCTAACGCCAAAAGTGATTAACTTTTCTTCAAAATACGTAATGTAAAGTTACTCTGAAATATCTGTCGCTTTATTTTAAGACTATACCTTAGTCGTGGTTGTCCAGCAACTATTTCAAGCAAACTTCGGCATGGGTCGCACTGTAGACTTTTTATGTTTCTGTCGCGCTATAAGTTGTCATGCAAATATGTCGGGCCATTGCTGCTGTATTTTACCGACACAGACGGAGGTAACCTGCGATCTTTTTTTTTTTTTAGAAGGGCATGGTCGCAGGTTAAGGCGAAGAAGACGAAAGCGACGATTGAGATATTGGTGTTTACTCCTGATGTTTACCGCGGCCACGACAATCACGACAAGTTTGTGAGAATTCGTACGGATTGACGTTGGCCATGTTGAAGAATTTTAAAGGTGCTTTTCAATTTTAACACAGTATTGCGAAAATCCAATTTATTTCGGTATTTTTAGATTTGATTGGCGTTGGTACAGAAGAAAAATAAAAAATGTTTTTTCAAGGCCATTAGGCAAGATATGGCCTGCTTCAAGGCAGGACATCGGCTTCTTTGATCTTAAGGTGTCGCGGCCATAGTTATGTCTGGTCACGACATAAGGGTCGCTCAGGTCGCGAGCATGCGATGACAGAATTTATGTCCAATGTAAACATCGAATCCGTAAGTGCGACCCCTGCCTTCCTTTAACTTACGATTTCTAAGCCAATATTGGTTTATGGAAACAAATTAAAGACAAGTATTTTGAACATGCTGGGAACTCTTGGGAACACAGGTAAAGATATGCAGTTGGTACTAAAATGTCTAGAGCTATATCTCTTTCCTTCAGAGCGAAATATATTCAAACGGAAAATAGATATAGTCTCTCAAACTGAAAATTTCCTGATATAAAAAGAATCAGTTGGTTTCTAGTAATCGCCTTCTCGAAGATAAACATGATGTATTAGTGAGAGCAAGATCAGTGTTTTTTCAGTTCTTTAAAGGTTAATTAAATTCGCATGCAGCAGTCACTATATCATTGCGGAAAAAAACAATTCCAGCG
The DNA here is from genome assembly GCA_019787425.1 of Platygyra sinensis. Classification (NCBI taxonomy): domain Eukaryota; kingdom Metazoa; phylum Cnidaria; class Anthozoa; order Scleractinia; family Merulinidae; genus Platygyra; species Platygyra sinensis. Next base: position 1,669 of record JAHPZR010054056.1, on the reverse strand, counting down.
TTCTTGATAAGCTTAGTAGAAATGCACATTCATAATTGTTGATGTTTACTGATCAGAAGTTTAAAGCAGTTAAATCATGGCTTGCGTATCTTGAAAAGTTTAGCCTAAATTTGTCAAGTTCCCCTTGTTTGTAATCCGTGTTTATCTTCTCCATTTAATCCTCCTTGTTTCTTTATGGTTTATTATTATCTCTTTGGTGCTTTTCTATCTTAATAAACTACTATTTCCAAGTTTCCTTCGATTTAAAGGTGATGATGTGCGTGGCCAAGAGAACTCAAATACAGTGGTTAAGTTTCTTTCATGGAGAGATCAGATCACAAAATAACATAAGCCTCCAATTTTATTCCATGAGATTCAAAACTAAACAAGATGCCTACATCTTCTTTAAGAACTCCTGTCATCGACCAAGCTTACATCCCAGGGGAGGTACTCGATATATCCCTGGGTGGGGATGTGCGGCCCGGCCCCTCATACCCTGACCCTGTTTAAGACAAATATCGCTGATTTTCTTACCCTGTTTAAGACAAAATTCCGATTTTTGATAGCCTCTTTAAGACATAGATTAAAAGTTGCGGTTACAAATTGTGTGGTTCTTGTTGTGTAATCAATGGAAATTCAATGCGCCTGGTATCAATGCCAAAGTCAACGGAAGTCGATATTAATTTACGAGAGCTTGTAAAAATTTTGCTGTTTATCGTCCAAGTAAAGATATCTCATTTAAGGCAAAAGTTGATAAACCGACAAAAATGACAAATTTGATACCATGTTTAAGACAAAAATCCGGAAAAACATACCCTGGCTGGCCTCACGTTCCCATTAAGCCCTTATAAGGGAGTATCCCCCCCCCCCCTTCCCCCGGGGCTTACATAGTCGTATCGACATTAATTAGCTTAAAAATGAAACTGCTCTACAACACAGCCGTCCTATGAACAGTTTCAGTCTTTGTATCAAAACTTTCTCTCTTTGTTTCTGATTTTGCAAAGCAAGATAAAAACGGATGATTAGACATACACATTTGTCATTGATTTTAGTTCAGTTATTTCACAATTTTGGTGTCTTTCTTTGACAAAGAATCATGATAACTGAAATATAGGATTCATTTTAAGATGCAGCTGGTAGTGGCATCGATCAAAAACAAATTGTGAGTTGTAGATTTTGAAGATCGTGGAGAACATGAGAAACCAAAGCTTCGCAGCATCGTTAACTGTAAATATAAACTGAGCCAGAAGCAGGTATTTAATTACTGAGTTGCCATAGGCGAACCCAGCCATAAAATTTTAATGGGGCTGTCGAATTTTACGTCGAAAAATGTCTAAATTGTGCGGCAATCGCTACCCAGAAGGCATTTATATTGTGTGTGCAGTTCGGTTTCGAACGATTGAAGAATGTGGAAACTTCAGGTTGACTTTATTCTTGGTTTTCACGTGACGTCAGCAAAAAACTAAAATTAAAAATTTGAAGTTTTTACCTTCATCAGGTAAAAGTGATTTTTAAACATATTTCTGTTGGCCCGGCTGTCTTCAGCTCGGTAGAGCGCTTTGTTTTGAAAATAGAACACGATTTTTTCACAATGCGTAGCATCGGCATTGTTTCTAGGTTTTGTCTTATGTTTTCGAGTTCTGAGTAACCAATATGTTGAGAGAAGTGCCTTTGCAAATATTTTCAAGTT
>JAHPZR010054054.1:0-12661 GCA_019787425.1 Platygyra sinensis | reverse complement strand
TTATTTAGTTAGCTTTGTGTTATTTCACGTTTCTTGAAGTCAAATAGGTATATAGAGTAGGTCTCTGCAAACGATTTTGGGCTGAAACAGGTGCCTTTAAAAAGAAGCCAAGATATAAGTAAATATAATAAAATATTATTTAGGCATGGGAATTGTTTATGTATCCTACAGTCTCCCACAAGAAAAGGCATTTGCCTGTGTAAAAGATATATATCTATGTTAGTGTATTGGCGATGATAGTCGAGGTCCGGACATACCCTTTACCAATCGCTTTTTGAATTATCATTCCCCGAAGAACAATGGCTTTATACACATGTTATGGAAAAATTCAATAGGTTTTCAAGTTGATTACACAATCTCGACCATGACCAGACCTCGCTTTTTTAATGGAGCATAATTAAAAGAGAGAGACCAAAAGAAAATGTGTCAACTGTATCTCAATCAAGTTTGTGATCATCCACATTGCGAAATATGCTAATTAAGCTTATCAAATCTGTCAATTTTAAAGAAGCATATATTGCAAACCATTTAGTGCATTTAACCGAAACTTTTGCAGTCATGTTGTTTGTTACATGTCGTTGTTTCAGATGTGACTACTAAAAAGGGATTAGCTCGTGTTCTCTTGATTGAATTAACAAAAATAATTAAATTTTCTAGGTTAAATGTAACCAAAAATGTAAATTTATGACGTCACAAATCCACAAGGGTTCTTCTGTCAATCAAAAGCAGATGTGAAATGCAAAAAGGATTTGGTACTCTTAAAAACCATATATAGTTTGCCAAGCTTTCTATTATGTGTTCCGCTTCCATACCAGTGACAACTTGCCACTGTAGGAAAGCCCTCAAAAAAAGAAATATTAAAGATTAATTAAACAAAAGGGCTTGCTGGAAACCATTTCTTTCCTTACACTATGTTGATGTCTTTGAGTTGTGCAACCTTTTCGTACGAGCGTGTGAACTGGGACTGAGGGTTAGTCACATGATATAGCAGGGTGTTCATTAGGCATCGGAGATCGGAGAATTCTCCGGCTACTACGCATAATTCTCCGGCTAAATTTTTATGGCCTGGAGCTCAGCTATATTTCTTTTATTCAGACATGGAACCGTTATGTAGTAGAAAATTATATTTGGCGAAAACGAAGATATACACAGAACGCGTTGAACAAACAATTCTTCCTTCCTTCTGTGTGCGTCGTTGAAAGTTGTTATACTATTGAAACAGGCTTGTCACGGACATTGCACAAAAATGCGCAATTTTAACGTCATACCGGCGTGACTCTACATGCCTAAATAAACAAGGACTGAATATATAAATGACCTTATTTAACACTCACTTAGTGCCAGCGGTGTTAAGCTAAATAACTAATTGGGGACACTATAAAAATAAAAAGAAAAAATTGACTACTGCTTGTGCAGTGTGGAGAGTTTCCAGTCTGCTCGAGCTGTTCATTTTTATTTACATTCGAAAATTATTCTTAAAAAAAAAAGTATACCACGAACAAGTTAGATCGACATAAGTCACAAAAAGAAAACTTGGCCAAAGCTCAGCAGAATAAAGTTAACTACATTTATGAAAAACGATTGTTGTGATATAAACTGCTATGCAAGCTGTTTACCGTACAGTATCTTACATGATGAGTATCAAATTACTGCAAAGCAAATGCAAATTTTGTCAATTTCTAAAAACCACGACTTGTGAAATGAAGCACTATAATTTGCAACTGTACAGGGAACAACGACAAAATTTTCATTGACCGTCATCTGCTGCATTCAAGATATCGTTTATTAAATCGAACAGACAAGTTTTGTACTGAGAGCGTATTCAAGTCTCGCATGCATGTCGCCGACAGAGGCGGGAAAAGTTTTCTCACGTCGTGTGCTATTTATAGAGTTTATTATTACGGTATATTTTTGTCCTGAAATTTACCACAGGGAAAAAGATTTCTTAGTATCTTTCTAGGTTTTCTCTCCGTTCTCATGTCAAAAATTACAAATTTTTTTACGCCCGGAACGAGCAGTGATGCTCGGAAGTGCTCAAAAGTCAGTTCAAATAGCGACAACGACAACAAAGATGAAGACGATGAATCGAGTTAGAGTTAGAGCTCTTAATTTCACTTTTCTTGATCTTTCTTGTTTGATATAAATTCAAAGAACAAAACAACATTTTGGGACCATTTTAAGGCATGCATTGTTTTTTGTTCGGCAGCTAGTGAGAAATAAAATGTGCCGTCAGATATCAGGAAATGGCATCCATAGCAGAGGGTTTAAAAATCCAAAATTTCCAGGGGGAGCATGCCCCCAGACCCCCCTAGAGGGGAACGAGCTTCGCTCGCTCCCTCACCATCTCCTGTTACTTTACACTATTCTCCTGCTACTACGTTTCTTAATGAAAACCCTGTATAGCGGCCTCGACCTCGATATATCGATCGAAAAAGTTGAATTCTGTTACGTATCGTACGCGAAAGAGTAACATGTGGCAGAATCTGGGCTAAAGAACTCTGTTTTGGTGGTCAAAGGACATCATGAAGTCTGGAGATCGGTAATTTGACGTGCAGCATTCGAAGAACAGAATGTATGCAGCATCGTGACCCTCCAAGAGCGCTTTTAACTGCTACTCGATGCAAACTTGGTTGGCCAGTGCTAGTCAAGCCAAAACAGAGCAAGTCTAAAAACAGGTCAATTTGGTTTTATCAACTGAGTTGATAATGTGAATTAGCCACCGTAAAGAGATTCGAAAGCTGACGTTTCGAGCGCTAGCCCTTCGTCGGAGCGAATCGAGGAATTGTGGGTTGTGTGTGGTTTATATAGAGAAATATGGAGCTATGCTATTGGTTGGTGCCTGGCAACGTGAAAAAACAACAGAATAAATTAGTTGAATGAAAAGCGTTCGTTGATACCGTGAGGATTAAGAGTGCCGATTTGAAAAATAAATTTTTGTTCTAGAGTTTTGCGGCTTTCTGTGCCTCCTTGATGTAGGGAGAGGCCACAGACCGCCATATGTTGCTTCGAATGATTCGGCAGATTAAAGTGTCTAGCGACCGGTTTAGATGCGTTTTTGTCGTCTTTCTCAACGTCGCGAAGATGTTCTCGGAATCGGTCGCCTAGTCGTCTACCTGTTTCGCCGATATATAACTTTTTGCAGAGAGTGCAAGTTATACAGTAGATGACATTGGCTGAGGTACAGGTAAAATGATCAGTGATTTTAATAGATCGCTTGGGCCCCGACAATTTCTCAACGTTACAAATGAAAGGACATGTTTTGCATCGTGCGCGTGCACATTTAAAAGTACCGGGTTGTTCACTCGTTTGGAAAGAACTTCTGACTAAAAAGTTACCTATGTTTTTGTCGCGTTTAAATGAAATTAATGGCGGTTGCGAAAAGATTCTACCAGTATCGGGATCATTTTGAAGTAATTTAAAGTTTTTGAGAATGATGGATTTTACTGCGTGGTTGTGAGGAACCAAGCTCGGAAACATTGCTCCGCCTGGCTGAACTAGTTTTAACACTAAACTGTTTTTCATTCGCTGACAGTTATTATAAACAAATCAATGGGGTGGCCATGGGTACCAAAATGGGACCCAGCTACGCCAACCTTTTCGTAGGCTATATTGAACACCAATTTTTCAATCAATACAACGGCCCCAAACCTGACCTCTACCGTCGCTACATTGACGACTGTGTCGGCGCAACTTCCTCCACCAGAGAGGAACTCAATCAATTTATAACTGCTGTTAATTCGTTTCATCCGGCTCTTAAATATACCTGGGAAATTTCCGACACTTCTTTAGCATTTCTAGATATTAAAGTTTCTGTCGAAGGCAACGGTTTATGCACCAGTGTGCACTACAAACCCACAGATTCTCATAGTTATTTGTTGTATTCATCTTCATATCCATCACATGTCAAGAATTCCATTCCTTATTCTCAGTTTCTTAGACTTCGCCGCCTTTGTAGTGAGGACTCTGATTTTTCCTTAAAATCAGAGGAAATGTGCGAGTTTTTCGACAAACGTGGCTATCCTGCCTCTGTTGTTCAAGCAGGCCATCATCGCGCCCAACAAATCAATCGGCAGTCAGCACTACAAACGTCTAAGAAGGAGACTAATAATAGAATTCCATTCACTCTCACATTTCACCCTCACAACCACGCAGTAAAATCCATCATTCTCAAAAACTTTAAATTACTTCAAAATGATCCCGATACTGGTAGAATCTTTTCGCAACCGCCATTAATTTCATTTAAACGCGACAAAAACATAGGTAACTTTTTAGTCAGAAGTTCTTTCCAAACGAGTGAACAACCCGGTACTTTTAAATGTGCACGCGCACGATGCAAAACATGTCCTTTCATTTGTAACGTTGAGAAATTGTCGGGGCCCAAGCGATCTATTAAAATCACTGATCATTTTACCTGTACCTCAGCCAATGTCATCTACTGTATAACTTGCACTCTCTGCAAAAAGTTATATATCGGCGAAACAGGTAGACGACTAGGCGACCGATTCCGAGAACATCTTCGCGACGTTGAGAAAGACGACAAAAACGCATCTAAACCAGTCGCTAGACACTTTAATCTGCCGAATCATTCGAAGCAACATATGGCGGTCTGTGGCCTCTCCCTACATCAAGGAGGCACAGAAAGCCGCAAAACTCTAGAACAAAAATTTATTTTTCAAATCGGCACTCTTAATCCTCACGGTATCAACGAACGCTTTTCATTCAACTAATTTATTCTGTTGTTTTTTCACGTTGCCAGGCACCAACCAATAGCATAGCTCCATATTTCTCTATATAAACCACACACAACCCACCATTCCTCGATTCGCTCCGACGAAGGGCTAGCGCTCGAAACGTCAGCTTTCGAATCTCTTTACGGTGGCTAATTCACATTATCAACTCAGTTGATAAAACCAAATTATCCTGTAATACTCCCACCGACGCAGCACCATAGTTTCTTTAGAAACTTACCCCCCCTAAAAACAGGTCAGTTCCGCGGTACAAGCAATGTAATTTGGGGAATTACAGGCCAAGCTCTGGGCACCGGGCCGATAAAAGAGTGGAGATTTTGAGCTGCTTTCAGACTTGTAAAAATATTGTGATTTGGCGGGAAGAGGTATTCCGTGTTGGTTCATTGAAATTACCCACAATGCATTGCAAGATGCAACTGCTGTGAGCCATGAGCTGTTAAGATAAAGCAGAGACTACAGTATATTTAAGGAAAAGAATCATTCCTTAAGTCGGTATTTCGGAAAGCTGTCGAATGGAAAGAGATGATAAACAATGTAATATGTGGTGACATTACACAAGCTCGCGACCAACAAAATCTGGATGCAGTAAAATCCTGCACTGTGAAATTCTTGATGACTATTGAGTTGAAAATAGCCTAGTCAAGAACGTATTCCTGTTGGTAAAACAAGAAGAGGTAAATAAGCCTATTAGTGGATTCGAACCTACGTGACAGGACTATCGTAATGAAAATATATCAGAACGTGGACTGGACTTGGAAACTCGGATGATTGCTTTCCTGCCTCTTTTCTGCGAATATTAAACTTGTGCCTTCTAATGTGAGTTTTAACAGTTTATTGCCTATTGCCAGTGTCCTTCGATTATTCTGGTGGTGAAATATCTGTCACTCGTTTTCTGTTTGCGGACAAATTACGCAAATCTGCTGAGAAACTGTTACAATTAGTCATTTTAAAAGGCCCCTTCAAGACCCCCGGCACTGGACAAAATTGGCTCGTGAAATGCTTTTCTTTCTGCAACAAAACATGTCTACAGAGTATTTTTCAAGACAAAACTTATCTTCCATCACATCAGTTGCTCAAAAAAATATCTCCAGCTACACATTACATATTTGATGGTTATGACGTCATAAAACGCATTTTGCCTGTGCACAAATGTGCACCAAAGTATTCTGTAGCTTACAACTGGTCACGTGACCCGGCAATGTAGTGCAAAAGCTACATTGGTATTTCTAATGCACCTGCATTATTGCACCAACATAAATGTCTGCGAAACTAACACAATTTTGCGTTCCAAAATGAGCAAGCATGCGATTCTTGTGTTGTAGTTGTTAAACCACCTTTTATTTATGCCCTTTATTTCAAACTACAATCTTTTCTCCTCCTCATTCTGTCTCTCTTCGTATCACAAAAATACCACCTTTTACTACCATTTAAGAGTAAACGAAAAATATCCCGTTGATTTCACAGCAAATTAAACTTGTACCCTAAAACAGTATCTTTTGTAAGAAACGATATTCTCTGGTTGTTTCTTTCAATGAAATCTAAATCAGAGATTTCCATTTCTCAAGCCCAAAAGCAAACATGAATCACTTTTCTCACACAAAACTCTCTAATGTCGCCTTAAAAAAAAAACCCCAAAGCCTATTCGCATAGCCTTCAATCTCAAAAAATCTTTTTACAGAATAAAAATTAACCCTAACCCTTACACTAACCCTAAACCCTAATTCCAAACCTAGCCCATGCGCCAAACACTTAAGTTCGATTTAATTGAAACCCTAAACCTAACACTTTGGTTAGGGTAAATCCAAACCCTAACCCACACCCGCTGGGTTTCCTTCAATAAATAACTCTTGTGTTATTTGTGGTTTGGGAAAAACTTTACGCTAACGTCTAGGGTTAGAGTGAGACTTGAGGTGAGGATTTCAAGGTTTTAAAACTTTGCTTCCACCCAAAAAGATCCAACCGAAATGTAAGAGAAAGAGGTCAGTAATGCAAGTGCGGCCGTAACACTGCAGTGCAGTGCTCCCCGAGAGCACTGCACCGGCATCGCAGAGGTCGTGGGTTCGAATCCCGCTCAGAGCCTGAATTTTTTTTAGGGTCTCTGTTCAAGTAGTGTTACGGCTGCACTTGCATTAATGACCGTTATCACTCAATTGCTACTATGGGACAAATTACTTTCACAAGAGAAAGCGTTTCACCTTTTTTCAAATAAATGCTTTGGCTGCCATTTGTCCAAAAAAAGAGTACTTCCAGTAAATTCAGATGCTGTAAGTCTAAAACCCTAATGATCCCCTTAAATACACAGAGAAAAATCAAGTTTTCAACGAAAACATTCAATTTGAGAAACAGACTCAAAAGCCTGAAAAATAGCAAAATACACTTCGAAATGATTTGCATAATATAATTTATAAATCATGATTCTTGAACCACCCCTCTTCCACTCACTTGCCCTCTCCTTTTGTTCATTCCTTTTCTCCCCAGGAATCCTACCCGTTGAGTATTTCTCAACACGAAGCCTCTGGTGTAATTTCGCTCTTTATTTCTGGGAATATCTAGTCTCATTTTTGTCCTTTAATAACTACGTATGGAAGTTGTGAAATTTCTCTTTTGACTACCGCCTGAGCTACTTTTTGACATACAAAGGACACCATTTTTACGGCAATCCTTGTTTCTGGTTCTTGGCGTCATCGGGCACGGGTCTCCTACGCACGCGCAGTTAAAACTACGTCCCACAAGGAGTGCGAATCGTGACCCGAGCGACATAAATATCCAACCTTGGCCAACTTAAACTCGAGGTCCGGACGGTTGAGGGTTATCAAACATGATTCTTGAACCACCCCTCTTCCACTCACTTGACCTCTCCTTTTGTTCATTCTTTTTCTCCTCAGGAATCCTACCCGTTGGGTATTTCTCAACACGAAGCCTCTGGTATAATTTCACGCTTTTTTTCTGGAGGTAACTAGTCTAATTTAATGATAATTGTTAAATATAAGCCACACACAACCCACCATTCCTCGATTCGCTTCAACGAACGGCTAGTGTTCGAAACGTCAGCTTTCGAATCTCTTTACGGTGGCCAAATCACGTTATCAACTCAGTTGATAAAACCAAATTATCCTGTAATACTCCCACCGACGCAGCACCATAGTTTCTTTAGAAACCTACTCCCTTTAGTCTAATTTTTGTCCTCTAATAACTACGTATGGAAGTTATCAAATTTTTTTTTCGAGTTCTACCTGGTCTTAGGGTACAATGATGCATTTGCTTAGCAGATGAAGTTGGTTAACATGGTTAGCAAGGGACGTTTAAGAACCCACACACTTGTCGAAGAAAGTAAGGGACGTAGTTTCCGGTGTGATGGAGGCTCATATATTTATTTTGTTCATTCTCTCGAGCTATGACATAATACCGTAAAATGCCCTTATGGGCTTGGTGGAATGAAGATATTAGGGAGCTTAAGCAACGACGACGACGACGCCGACAACGCCTAGTGAAAAATGAATTTATATTTTACCAGCGAAATTTGCGATTGTCTACATCTCTTCTGCCTCTTAAATCGTGCTTAAACTAAATATGCAACGACGGCGTTCAATTCCAAATGGAAATATGAAAAATTAAAAAAATTAACCGTCGTCGTCGTCCATGTTCTGTAAGCGACGCAGAACTTGGTCATTTCACGTTCTTGTTTTGCACAGGACAGCGAAGAAATGTTCAAAGATTTATAACGCATGTGCACAGCTATTGTTTCGCTCATTAAACCTTTTGTTTGGTGACGTTCTCGTCGCCGTCGTCGTCGTGGTTTGCTTAAGCTCCCTAATAAACTTTACATGCGCAACCTAACTCTCAAGCAAATAATTTCATCTGAAAAGTTTAAAAGAAATCTTTCTTTAAACTTTTCCCAACTCATGCGCAATTAATAAAACCATCCCACGAGGATGGCATTCACTGATGCAAAAACTATAAATGTTTGCACTTCCATCGACTCTACATCGAGGTCCGGACGGTTGAGGGATATCAGTTGAGAATTCTCTCTCCGGTGCGGATTCTAGTTTGTTGTCACCCCTCTTCCACTCACTTGACCTCACTTTTGATCATCATCAAGAAAAATTTCGCCTTACATATTTAAAATCGATTTTGCAGCCAAGCAAGTGACTTTTTATTCTAGAAATTTCAAACAAGTCTGTAAAGGTTGTCAACAGTCGAAACAGATAACTTAATCAGAGGCTCATTCAACGAAAGTTCCACCCCTATTTTTTAAAAAGAAGCTGTAAAGTTTTACTTCAATTCAGTTGTATTCTCTCGAGATAAACGCAACTCACAACTGTTCAAGATGGCGGCTTTCTTCCACATGTCGAAAACGAGGCTCGCATAATAATAAAACGCGCCAACTTGTATGCATACATTACAGAAGCAAAACGTTTTTCCTCAGAGATTCAGTTGTTTGCCTTCGCGTGCGTGTGCTATCATGTCTTCCGACTGAACTGTAGAAAATTGTCGTCTTTTTTCTAAACTCTGCTAGTCTTATTGGTTGACGGTTACCATCGAATAGCCCTTTCTACGGTTAGTTTTTCTCATTTGCATTACAATGTAATCCAACTTAGATGCGAGGCAAGTTCGGGCTAAAACTGCAAAATAGCCCGAAATTGCCTCACGTACATGCTTAACCGTGAAAAGGGCTATTGGTTAAAACTGAGATTATAAACTAAGAATTCTTGCTTGAAATCTCTCATCCACACACAATATAAAATAATTTCAACTGATCAATTTATCACCGGTAATTTTCTAGAAAGAAACGCGACCCATAAAACACTTGAGGCAATGATACTGGACTTTCTAGATCCAAACAGTTCAAAGACAAGCTGATAATCAAGTCCCAGAGACATCGCTTACCCCTGGGAAAAACAGAAATGGCCGAAGAACAACACAACAAAGGAAACCCAATAAACACTTGTGGCAATGATACTGGACTTTCTAGATCCAAACAGTTCAAAGACAAGCTGATAATCAAGTCCCAGAGACATAGCTTACCCCTGGCAAAAACAGAAATGGCCGAAGAACAACACAACAAAGGAAACCCAAAAAACACTTGTGGCAATGATACTGGACTTTCTAGATCCAAACAGTTCAAAGACAAGCTGATAATCAAGTCCCAGAGACATAGCTTACCCCTGGCAAAAAACAGAAATGGCCGAAGAACAACACAACAAAGGAAACCCAAAAAACACTTGTGGCAATGATACTGGACTTTCTAGATCCAAACAGTTCAAAGACAAGCTGATAATCAAGTCCCAGAGACATAGCTTACCCCTGGCAAAAACAGAAATGGCCGAAGAACAACACAACAAAGGAAACCCAATAAACACTTGTGGCAATGATACTGGACTTTTTAAATCAAAACAGTTCAAAGACAAACTGATGATCAAGTTAAAGACATCGCTTACCCCAGCTGGGAAAAAACAGAAATGGCCGAAGAACAACACGCACCGGCTTCTATTGGACAGGTCTAGTTACACCAACAACATTTTTTCCCGTCAAAGTTTGTGGAAGAGACGAACAGTTTATGACACTAGAAGGTCATTCATTGCCTTTGTGCTACAATTATTCCATGCTTTGAATGAGATTATAAGGGCATGCTGGATAAGGATAACCGATGAAGCAAGAGAGTAAATTGTACTTTTTAACAACAATAGGTTAATTTTTTAAACCACAGGCATTAAATTGCACACAGCTCGTCATAAACGTTATTACAAAAAATATTTTTATAGACTTGAAATAGACATTTAATTTCCAATGTGACAGAATGGCGATTTCAGGTCCAGAAGAATATATTTTATATTTTTTTTTTTGACGAGTGTGTGTGTTTTAAGGGTATGTGTAGTTAAAACAATGGCCCTTTGTGTGGAAGTTTAATTTATCCACGTAGTTCTTTGGTTATTGTTATCTTGTTTTGTCTTGCTTCATCTAGAAAGCGACAAAAATATACGAAATTTGCATTCGTTCATAAACTCATTCAACGCATAGAATAATTTGACCAAGCGAAAAATAAAAGATTCTCGAGCGTAATATTTTGCTCCTTTCCAAAACGATTGCCAGTGGAAAAAGACAAGTTTAACCTGGCTTGTCGAAAAGACGCTGGTGAGGTGTTCTTCAATTAAGGCCATTTCTGTTTCTTTAAGGGAAAGCTACTGTAATAAAGTTATCTCGTTAGTTAGTGCTGATAGATCTAATTAGTGTCCCCTATTAGTAGGCCTTATGTGGCCAGCTAGAAGACTTTGACACTGAAATAAAGTTTATCATCATCATCATCATCATCATCATCATCGTCTTTGGACTGTTTTATCATTGCCTCAAGCATAACTGATTTGTTTTTCTTTCTACAAGACTACCGGTGATAAAAGTAATCAAATCTCATAAATTTATCTAAGGTTGAAGAATTTTAAAGAAGAATTCTAAGTTAGATCACTCTCCTGTTTTAAACCAAATATTCAATAGGTAACAGTCCAACCGATTTTTTTTTTTTAGGGCTCCCGCAAAGTTTTTTGGAAGAGAAAACCAACGTTATTTATTTTATTTATCTTAAGAGTATGTAAAAGCACTTAAACATTTATAATTTTCGAAATATTGTACATTTCCTCAAAGGAATACTACAAGTTGTAGATAATGCCGCGTTTTGGCAAAATTTATTGTTATATTTCGAAAACGATTCACTCAGTCCGATTTTTCAGACGTTTTCTATTGTGGTCACGTGACATACCAAATATGGGCGTGGCTCGAAAAATTTAAAGGAAACGTGAATCGAACAAACACGGTAAACTTTGATGCCCACTGGACTTCAGGAGCCAAAAAAAGGAGGTTTTGAGATTTCCTTAGAAACAGACTTGTACAGCTGTTGTGAGTATAAGTTTCTCCCCCCTTAATGATCTTACCAATTCCGATTTAGGATGATTTTTGCAATCGTGAATGAATGAAAAAAAAAAACAAAGCCTGATTTATACAAAGTATGGTAGACGTACAGGCACTAAATGCGTTAAGAGTGCGGTTTGATGCAAAACCAATGATGTAATTTCGACACTGGAAGTTTAAAAAATTCTACTTCGTAAATCCTTCACTGATGAAGCATGAGATTGATAACGTTTCGCCAGACTTTATTGTCCGTTGTACAATTTATTAGGTGCCTCAATCAGGTAATTTTTGGGAAAGCAAACCAGCAGGGACGATCATAAGCCAGCAAATCAACATCATGCGTCTCTATTAGCCACGGGGGGGGGGGGGGGGGTTTTTCTCATCATACCCGACCCCAACGGCTAAGAAGGACATGATACATACGTTGGAGGGAGAGGGGCTTCCCATGTAAAATGGACTCGGGTTGCTCGTCCGAAATAGACCATTTGTCTGCTTAGTGACTGGGCCTGTTGAATGGCAGCGAGGCTGGAGACAGGCCATGTTTTTGGTGCAGGGACCTCGCTGTCTTTTGGATGTATAAATCAAGTTGTTCGTAAGCCTAACTTAGTTTACATAAAAGTGGTACTATGATCAAAAATTTAACTTCTCTTTTTATCTTGCAGATGTGAACAAGCATGTTTGACACGCTACCTGGCCAAAATCCTTAAGCTTCGAATTTTATCCAAATAGGCTGTTCTTCTTGAGTGCCAGTTGAGGATTTCCTTGGTCCCCCATTCGTTCACGTTCAAAAAAGAACACCGACTCGCACTTCAGGAGGGCTGGATCGACGATAAGATGACGCTTTAAGACTCACTCAGCTTAAAATTGCCGCAGCGTGTAAACGCAGCTTATAAAAGTACTGAACAGTTCGGCACCTCCCGTGCTACCTATTAATTTAGGCGCCGTGAGTCTTTGACGTCCATCTTATCATCGTTCCAGCTCCGGTGTCCTTTTGAAATGAAGGCTTAACTGCG
>JAHPZR010054052.1:2500-15349 GCA_019787425.1 Platygyra sinensis | reverse complement strand
AGAGACAAAAGTATGAGTTTGCTAGTATTAGTTATACTAGGAACCCATACATAACCATAACGAGTACGAGATTTAAAGCACGAGTAAGTTTAGAATTTCATTTCAGTTGCGTTAATTGTTGCTAATCAGTTGAGCATGTGACCATTACTGACGAGATCGAAGCGAAATACGATTACAGAAAACATAAACACTTGATTGCGAGTACTCCGAACTGGAGGTCCCCAGTTCAGAGAGATTAATTAAAAACGTTTTGAAACCTCGTGGCGTGTAAAACTGTTCAGTGGTTCTCGTAGGGTACAGGAAACGACTCGAAAAATTGCTTCTACCTCTTGATATGACGATAGTCCATTGTAGACTACCCCTCCTTGCCCCCTCCCCCACTCCCCCCCAACTCAACGACCTGTTTAGTTACCCTGTGGAAATGGACTGTCTATCAACTAGAAAACTATGAACTGCCAGCAACGATTCATGCGACTTTTCCTTTATTGAAGTATTTTGATCAGGCTCCAATCAGGGCCTTAGATCACTTTATGAGTCGATTCGCTTTATAAGGTAAGTAAAATCGCTGAAATGACCATATACTCCTGATATGACTTTACGTATTGCTTACTGACCTGTAATCCGTTAATAAGTCCAAACGAAAGTTGAAAACGGACATTTTCAACCTCTCTGAAAGAGAGAATGCCAAAAATCCAGCCCAGGCAAAGACCAAGTAACATAAGACTGTTGGTACGGAGACCATATCTGAGAACAACAAGAACATGAAAACGATTCTGAGTACTTCAGGTTTATTTTACGATTGGATCTTATGAAGTAAAGAATGGAGGAAGATGTCCTAATCCTAGCAGTATGAAGTTTGCCACATATGAACGCGGTGTAGGATTTTTAGATTCTAGAAATCATCGGTGGGGTAGTTGTAGAGCGCTGGTCTAAAACTAGCCAGTTATATGGCGACAGTTGTTTTAGTTTCTATGATGCTCCAGTTGTCATTTTGGTTGCCTTTTTAAGTAGTGTATCAAGCACGAGATACAGTGTTTCATTGGGATATCCAAACACCGAGAAGAGAGTTGAAAATACGACGCGCAGCGGAGTATTTTTGACGAAATTCGAGGTGTTTGGATAGCTGATGAAAAACGGTCTCGAGTGTTTGATATATCTTCTCAATCGAAACAAAAACTAAGGAGTAAACGGAGAACAAAGATCGTCAAAATCTATGCTAATCAAGCTCGGGTATCCAAAAAATCCTAGAGAGAGAGATCTAGGGAGAGTTCGAGGGTTCGATCCAGCCCCTTAAATTAGAAAAACGGAGACATAATATCATGCTAACTTGGCCTCAGAACGCCGGAAATCCCATATCCGAGAAACCCAATTCTGAAAATACTTCGGACAGGATGCCTCCGGACTCCCCTAAAGGGGGAATCCTCGGCGGCCCGTATGACCGTATATCGAACCCTCTTGTATCCGCCCCAGTTTTTTGTTTTGTTTTGTTACCTTGTACATCGTTTTTCCAGAACGGCCCGGGCACAAATATCGTAGGAAGGTTGTCTAAGTTGACGGAGAACTACACACAACACCATCACGTTAAGCTATAAAGAGAAAGAGCAAAGGTTCACAAAGTCAGATTTACACAGCAGATTCTAGGCTCCCGGGAAGTGCAAGTTGACAAGGATTCAGTAGAGGAGACGTAACGTTTTTATGGATTACAATATGGTCTGCATGTCTGCATATCTCAGTTGAACAGGAGAAGAAAATATATTACCGTGGCGATCAGAAGAGATGGAATAACGAATGTCCAGACAATATGATCGGTAGGCCAGCAGGAATAGAGGGATAATCTGTAGGCAAAAAGAAAACAAAAGGTTTGATCCACTGATCCACCGATTTATGTGTTTTTACCAACTTTGTACATAGATGATATAAAGTAGAACACTCGTTTGACAAAATATTTCCACAATAATGTTTCCACGTTTGGATTCTGGTTCCTTTTTGATCGTGATTAATTCAGCAATCACAGTGCAATTTTTGTGTTTCTCTGTTGTCGTGTTTTGGTCATGCTCTTTACTACAGGAAAATAAGGATATTTTCGGCCTACCACTAAATCTCAAACTAGGCCGGAAATCGGCTGTGATTTTTTTGCAGTGTTACTTTTTCTTATGTTTATTTGCGAAAAAAATCTTTCGATTTGGTCGACTGATTTACTGATTGATTGATTGATTGATTGATTGATTGATATCACAAATAGCTTACGTACGATGGTTTTGGTCCTTTACTTGCTCTAAAACCAATTGCCAGAGACATGGCTATCACGGTTACTGGGAATCCTAAAAGAAAAAATAAACATGGTTGATAATGGCGAGACGCCTGCACGTATCCCGCGCAAGATGCCAGTCGCATTTTCCCGCTCCGGGCGCCGGATGCTTTCCCGCGCGTGAGGCTGGTTACATGTTTTCCCGCGCTTGGCGCCTCGGTTACATGTTTTTCGTGCTTGGCCTCGGTTACATGTTATCCGGGCGTTTTGATTGGCCCATCGCTTAATCTTTCAGGTTTGTTCTGATTGGTCATTAACATAACATGATAACAACCACTTAACAACCACTGGTTTATCGCGAATCCGCGGAAGGACTGGATACTTACCCCAACCAAGTAAAAAATAGTAAACATGTTTTCTGAGAGGATGCGAGCTGTTCATGTGATTAAAATACAGGAATAAGCTGTCTACCAAACACCAGGAGAAACAAGATGTGATGAAATAATGAATAACAATAGACATCGCTTGGCATCCCTCCTAAAATAACAAAGGAAACCAAAGTTAAATCGCGTTTATAAGTTTCAGTCCACCTACGTGGTTGCTCAGTGCAGACATGAAGAAGATAGGGGCATAAATGGGGAAGCACATCTGATTTGCCATATATAAAAATTAAACACGTTGAAAAAAGACACGATGTAGGAAAACCCTGTCGGTGACTGTGAGAAAGAAAAAGCGTATTTGAACCATTCATCAGAAGAGAATAAGGAAAATTTAGCTCGATACTTTTGGGGAGACTCGAAACGAGAGATATTCATATATTCGTCTGAGAGCCCAAACCTTGGAGTCCCGGATTCGAGTTAATATCCCAGACTGAAGAATGGAATGCTAGATATTACAGATCGGGAGTAAATGATGAAAATTTAAATGTCAGATCCCTTTATAGTTTAATCAAAGAAGCTTGGGTATATTTTTCTATCGTCCATGTTTTACCAGTCGTCGACCAACAAAATTTAAAAAAACGTGCTTAAGCTCAACATGCAACGACGGCGTTCAAATTCAAATGGAAGTACGAAAAATTAGTTGTCGTCGTCCACGTTCCGCCGACGACGCAGAACTTGGTCATTTCACGTCCTTGTTTTGCAGAGGACGGCAAAGAAATGTACAAAGATTTATAATGCACGTGCACAGCTATTGTTTTGCTAATTAACCCTGTTGTTTTTTGACGTTCTCGTAACCGTCGTCTTCGTGGTTTGCTTAAACTCCCTATTAGCATGTGTCAGCTTTAAATTCTCGCAGGTGGAACCCAGCCCTTTATTGTTCATTACTGATACTCCAATAGCACAATTCTACTGATGATGGCGTCTTTTGACCATGACAACCATAAATATGCCGTTTCCGTGTTGCCTATTGCCTTTGTGTCAAAACGATTCTTCCTGCAAAACTATTAACACGAAAATTCATTCCACATACAGGTTCTTTTTTTTCCGAATCAAACCAGTCATTTTCATAACAAAGGCTTTGCACAACGACTGGTTTTGAAACGGAGCCATATGGTAACTCGTTAATGTTGTAACTCAAAGGGATCTGTTCGGCTGCCTGGCACAGTAAACAGTTCAAAAGTTGTAAATAATAACAATTCAGTTCTAAATTGAACTCTATTTTTATAGCCGAAGTGTCGCGTGTAGCCCAAAGCTTAGTAAATGGACTATTTATTTCGTTTTTTCTTTTATAATTGAAATTTTGAAGCCTCAGGGAAGTTTGAATAAGGAGTAAATTGCAGTCAGATGGCGCCATCGATGCAAATCTGCATTGTCATGTGTTCACCGTCGTTATGGCTACCAGGTGGCTACATACTAACCGGCTTCTTCCTATACGCCGCTATACTGAGAAGAAGAACGATTTGAGTGAGTCCCACGGCTAACGTCAGGTGCTGTTTGATCATAAACGACTCTGTTCGGGGCCTACTAGTAAAAAAAAACCAACAATCAGTAAAACAAGAGAGATTCGATGCAAAGAGCTTAAGAGCTCTTGAGCATACTTTTACCGCAATGTAAATGAAAAGTTGGAAATTATCGTGAAATGGCACTGGTAAAGGGTCAACTGAAGCATTTTTAATCATTAACTTGGAGACGGCATCCCTTTTTTTGAGTACACGATAAACGTTGGGCTCACAACATGCTTTGACTATGCGGCCCTTACCCAGCAGACAAAAAGCAAGCCAGATTATAACAGACAGCCATTTCGCGGGAGTCGATTGTGTTGTTGTAAGCGAATTTTGCTGCTTCGTGAAGTAACAAGCCTTTTTGCTTGTTTTTCGTTTCCCAATAGTTTAACCCTAACGATTAAATGAGAACATGCTACGGTACGTAAAAGGAAAATGCGGACAAGGAAAATTGCAAAGACGAAGCGAGCCACCAACGCCTGGAAGCAGATTTAAGGAGGAGGCGGGTGGTGTGGATTGGGCGGTTTGCCCCCTCCCCCCCCCCCCTTTTTTTTAATTTGAAAAAGCAGAAATTCAAGAAAGTTAAAAGGAATTTTGAATATTATAGCAGAAATAAAGGCAAACACTTCTGACAGGTATCTCACTGTAAAAGCAAGCATCTTTTTCTGGTTTAAATAGTCTAATGGTGGCATTGCTAGTATTTCTGGTGTAACTGGCAGTTTTCAAATTCTCAAATTGCAACATTTTGGGGGGCATGCCTCATTGATTCTAGAACCCTATGATACAAGCCACCCTGAAAAATCCTGAACGCTGGGCCTGGATGTTACCCGGCCACAGAAGAAATTCGTTATCGTTAAGGCGGATCAATTTAAGAAGAACTGTAACAGCTGTCAAAACTCGCCGCTAGACAAGAATATAAGTATATGTTTATTTTTTCTATAAAGATAATGAATTCATATGACCCTATTGACAGCTTTCTGACTAACGATAGCAGTGAAAAGGAAATCTTCAATTTCTCTAAAACTGATGGTTATGTATTAACATGTGAAACTTAGTATCAAAATTAACATTATGTGTGGAAAAACTGTTCACTACTTCAAGTACTTTATGAGTTCACTTCGCACTGCTAATATCTGTTTTCGTGTTGTTGGCTACAATTCAATCGCATTTCTGCATGGAATATTTGCTTGATAGAAGCTAGTCAGTGTGTTAAAAATACAAAACTTAGTCTTAGTTTGACTGGATGATGTGAATTTAATCCTCGGTGGAATTGATAAACAGTTGATTGACGAACAATACACGGATTATTCTGTGTTCACTGACAGGTGGCATACAGCGCAGAATAATCCACCGCTTGTATTAGTTTAAAACTAATAATTTTTGAAACTAAAATCCAACACCTGAGAGGATTTTAAAAGCTTACTGATTACAAATGAGTCAGGGAACAATACAAGATGTAGTCATAAATAAAAAATTGGGAATAATGGCACGCTTTATCATCCATCCGTGCGTGCATTGCGTCGCAAATTAGTATTTTCGGCGAAATGACATGCAGTTTTTAGAAGCAGAGAAAACAGAGAATCGAAAGCGTACTGTGAAAAGGGTGATAAAATTGCTACTGAAATTTTGTCCAACGGTCAACGTATCGTGAATTTTGTCCTTGCTTTTGTTTGTCATCGTAAAAAAGATTATTGAGTCCTATAGCAACATTGGCTGAATTCCGGAAAGCTTTGTTTTAGTATTCGTATGCAAACCTTAAGATTATCGCCAATATAAAGACCACATTGATAACTGAATCTCCCTGCATCCGGTAAGTATTTTCGCAATTTTGGTTTGATTATCCTCTTGAATGAATATTCCCAATTAGCTAAAATATGTAATGATAAATAAACAAGTTTGACTGAAAAGGCTTTTGAATGCTAATTTAGACCGGCCCCAACCTCAGAAAGGTTTAAAACTAACCGCTCAAAATGTTATGAAAACGGAACATTTTCCAATTGGAAATAAATTATTCTGTTTGTTTTCCGCAAAGCCTCTAGCACTTTTGTAAGCACTAAAAAAAATGTCTGTCGCAAAAATTAACCATTTCCTCTCTTTCATCGAAGAGTATGGCAAATCTCCAAATAATTCAGTCAGCTCTATTCAAATAAACAGTTGTCGCCGGTTTGTGGCCGAGACTCGAAAGTTGTGGTTTTTGGTCAGTTGCCCATAACTATCTGGGAAAACATAGTAAAACATGAGCGGATATTAACATATAGCTATATCAAAATATATAGCAATATACTCTTCTTTATTCAGAAGCCAGTATATGAAAATATTGTTGTGGTTATGCAGCTAACTAAGAAGCGTTATGAACTATTACTAACTCTTTCTGTTCCTTCCACAATGTATCCATTAATTCAAGAAGATAACCTCCTCATTTTGCCTACATTAAATTGTAAAATGATTGATAGGAGAACACGCCACGAAAAAGCATCTCCAAATGGCTTCAGGCACTAGAAAATGAGTAGAATAAATTTAAAACACGTTGTCAAATCGCTCGAATACATTCTCTTTCGAATGCTGCTCAGTTGGATCGAAAGCAAGCTGAAACCATCATGTTTTCTTTCTTTTACTCTTGATCGAACGGAAACGTCGGAAACGAACGAAATATTTACGCGAGGAAACGCTCTTCTGTGAGACAAAATAAAGGTATCCGGTGAGGCTGAGGGCGAAGTTTTTATTTCGTGTAAACTTTGATTCGCCAACTAGTGACAGCAGTGATCATTTGCAAGTCGATATTAAAATTGATAATTTGTGGGCTATCCCGACATATCTCAAAGCAAGAATAAGATTTAACTTTGAAATTTATACAAGGTTTTACCGTCAAGATATTTGTAAATAAACAATCTCTAGTAGCGGTGAGAAGTCCACTTTTGCGAGTCCACTCCGGCGAAATGGTGGCCATAAGCAACACGTTGAAACCAGTGCGCGTTTATTCCCGCAGAATTGTAGTTCATTCACGCAAAACCGAAGTTCGAAGAGACACCCAGATAATTTAGTTGGATCGCCTCGAAAAAATGAAAACTTCACGGTTTTCGTAATATTCATAAACCTGTATTTGCGGACGAGCGAACTTCTAACTTTGTCGATTAGAAATCATGTGTGCTTACCGCAAATTCATAATATTCAAAGTGCCATTTTGAATTGCCGCCATTGCCTGTTTGTCAGCGTAATCGCAATCTTAGAAAGTGATCATGGCTTTTGCCGCGGAAAAGCTTTGCTAAACGACCCGGCGTGTGCGAATTAAAGCTGCCTGGGAAATAAAAATGTACATACCAGGTCTCAACTTGACGAGTCTCGCGCGCATGGCCTATCGCAAGATTTAATCGAGACGAGCTAAGCTAAAAAGTAAATTGGTACAAAGCAATATTTATCACCTGAAAAATATGAAAGCGACGATGGAAATGGTGCAGAAGAACAAAGATATTCCACATCCTACGATGGCGGTTGCGTCTAAGCCAAACTCGCTTGTAGTAGCATCTTCCATTGTCATTTCATAGCGGTTAGCAAATCCTTGATGCGCCTTTAAAGAAGCTGGTTAGCCATTCGACCAATCATGGGCTCTTTGAAAGCGAATCTGAACGAGGAAATAAGCTTCGTAGCAGTATTTTAACAGTCAAAGCTTCACATGTGCCATTTCTTGAACAATCTCCAGTCGGAATATTAATCAATCAAATCATTGCTGGCAGAATTTATGCTCGCGTAAATTAAACAAGCAGCGGCAAAGAATTTCGATTTCAAATGGGAACGGAAATGCACAATGGCACCCTAGCGGCGAAAGAAATAAAGCCGCGTTGTCTGCCGCAGTAGATGACAAATTTGATTTGGTACAGTTTACATCGATAAAGTGGTCATCCTTCAATGTAAAACAGCAGTCTATGTTTTTGTAATGTTCCCTTTCAATTGGCTCGTGTTCAGCGAACACGTCACGTGACTAAACAGGTGCTTCACGCGACGTTTTAGTCTGTTATAAAAAGTTTTCCGACAATAGCTCGGACGCTTAAATTATCCCATTGCCAAACCAATTGAATGCAAAATTGCAAGTACAGACAACTTTCAACATTTAATTTCTCGCGTCTTAAATGATTGAAATATAATAGCACGGACACAGAAGTAATATTTTCTGTTTGTCGAGCCGTAAACGAAGATTGTTCAAGCTTCTTGTCGACAGCAAATATATACTCAAGAAAAACACGAAACCTTTTCGCAATGATGTAAAAAACGTAAACAACTTTGCAGTATTCTATCCGTAAATATAACTGTCAATAGATCTTTCCTCCTAAACTTCGCCCTTGTTTCTCAGGTAATCGACAATACCTGAAACTTTCCAGTATTGATTCATTTAAGTTGCTAAAATTGTCAACGCCATTTATCTTGGCGTGTGACAGTTCACCGGAAAAAATTACTACACCGAGTTATTTGCTGCCTTGAGGTACTTTCTATTCGTAAACATTAGGCACAGATACTCCATTTAAAGTTGAAAAGAGTGGTTGGAATCACGTATTAACTGACACAATTAGCATCAGGAAAATGCTGCAAGCGGAAATATATCGGTGAGAGAGTCTTTCAGACTTGCTATTACATTTACAATTAACAAGTGCTCGTTCGATTTATTTAAAAAATGTCATCTTTTCAGTCGAGTGATTTCTCTCCTGTTTTATTTTTCAGTCCTTGCTCCTCAGTGGCTTGATTTACTAGCGGCAGTTTTGTTAAAGTGCACCTAACCCCAAAAACTTTTTTTCGCTAAAACAATAAAGCTTATTTTGTGGAGTAACTAGCCGCAAAAATTTTTCGATTTGGTTAAATCTTTGATTTTCTATGGCTCGTCAAAGTACGTGAAATTGCCGCCATTTTGGTCCACGACCGAGTTTAACGGAGAATGGGTCGAGGGCCGGATGTGACGTCAAATCGAGAACACGATGATTCTGAGATTCGCATATTTACTTGTTTCTGTGGGAAAGGCTGGAAAAGTTGTTCGAAAAAAATAGCCAGGTGCGCTGTAGTGTGATGTAGCAACACAACAAACTTACAGGAGGTACTCCGCTTTATGCCATACGTTTTATGGAGAGATGTCCTGAAGAGAAGAAACGTACAAAGCCGTCTAAGAGTTCGGTGATCTGTTCCATAGAGTATTTCAAACCAGATGATCTCGCTCGATGCCTGGATTTTCAGAGAGATGAAGGGATGTTGCTGACTCAGTGACTTAAGCGAGACGAATTTGGAATAACCGTCCATCGATTCATGAAGCCGTTGTTGCATCTGATCTGAGAAACAACAGCAGTCAGTCGGCACAGCCGACAGATAGTTTTGTATTTGCCCGCTACTAATCTTAAACTCCATTTCTGAAGCCATACAGGTTTAATTCCTGGATATTCAGTAACACACTTTAAGGTAACATCAGCACCAATATCTTCAAGAACAAGATCACTCTTCTTTGAGTCTTGACAACCTTCTAACTCACTCTAATATAATAATAACAACAATAACATTCGCTGATGTTTTGAAGGGAAGCGACGCTACAATTTCCACACTCGCAGGAAAAGAACACAAACATTGTGTCATGGGATAATCATTTTGGTCTACGTTGAACGAGTGAAGTTAAAATAATTTGAGAAAGTTAACGGACTTGACCTTTATTTATACGAAAGTATGTTAATGCGAGATCGAAGAATGCGCGAATTTAGTAAATATACGCACCACACGCTACAGTCTCTTTGACTTCTACATATCATTGCCTTCGGGTCTGTCCATCAGAGCTCGTTCGAGTTCTTTGTCAGCATCCACCTCATTTTGTCTATCCATTCTTCGTTGGCCAGAGAGTTGTCAGCATATAATTCAGCTCGGCCGTCATCATTTAACTATTCACTTTGCTTTGTTTACAAGTGCGAGTCGTCATTCTCTTCAGCGATATAATAAATTTCGGAGTCTTCTGAGTCAAAGCTCATTTCAGAATCCGACGAAGTAGAAGATATTGTTGATAAAAACAGAAATCTGTCGACTGTGGAGCCCCCAGCGAAAAACTTGTGCGGCAAAAAAGGCTTCCACGCTCACACAGAGTAAAAGGCCCGACTGGGACAGCCGAAGCTTTCGTTCTCGAAGTGACGTCACGGCTTTACTCTCCCCAGACTTCTTATGTTCGGTCGTGAACCATACGAAACTCGGTTTCAAGGGGGCACAGAAATTCGAGGATTTAACCAAATCGAAAAATTTTTGCGGCTAGTTACTCCACAAAATAAGCTTTATTGTTTTAGCGAAAAAAGTTTTTGGGGTTAGGTGCACTTTAAGTTGTCACCAGGAGCCCATTACCCGGAGCCTCCATCTCAGTTGAACCCTTGAGTCAACCCTTTCCCGTATCTTTTTATTTTTAGAACTGTGATATCTGCGGGACTTCTTTATTTCCCGCGAAAATGATCTTGTTTTCGCCGACGTCCGCATAACAGCCTAAAAGAAAAATGGCGGCCAAAGGGGAAGGCCGATCTCTCGAGCTCCCATTTTCCTTTTTATTTTGATTCCTTTTTATTTTGATCCCTTTTTCCAATCTTACAACCGAGGGAAACTGGGTATAAGCTAACTGGAGTTAATAAAGTAATAGACAACTTGAAGGTGGCATTCATACGTGTTGAACCGCCAACAGTGCGAACCGACTTGTAATTTCATGGTCTGTTATGGAGTTTTATGCTTTGTTTTTCGTTCTTGTTGCTATATAACTTCTTGTAAAATGAGATGTTCTGTATGATTCGGATTTTGCTGGAGGCCAAGGACCGACAAAAAGCAAGGAAACCTATGGATTTTGGTCGTGAAGATCTAGGCGATGCCTGAAGATAGTGTTAGCGGTCTAGAAGATCACGAAACGTCAAGCGTGAATGATATACAGCAAAGAAAACTCCCGGAGAGGCAGCAGAATAGAACCAAATAATCTGAAGACTTGGATCAACTCGAAATCTGGCACAAGGAACTTTCACTGAGCTACCGCTTTAAGGGTCGACATTTTATATTTCACTTCGAATTGAAGCCTTGTCGCCTTGTCCACTCGAAGACTTCGAGGCAGCTTCTCAGTTTCCTGATCGTGTGCTTGTGTTGTAACTTTCGAATAAACAAAACTGCGATCACCAAACAGGACCGTTCCATTCTGTTCGCTTAGACGTCCGTGTTAACGGCGACTGGAGTTTGCATGCCTAATCTACAAACATACATTGGGGTATTGTTGTAAAATGGGGTTGACAAGCCGTAAACGACTCCTGCGGTTCTTGACATTTGTACATTAGCAGTTCTCTGCTCGGTAGCTTAACCTTTCTTTTTGCTTCACTCGTGTTTATGGGGGACACTTAATGCTGAGTTATAAGGAGAAATTTTAAGTAAAGTTGAGCCGTTAGCCCGTGTTGTAGCTGAGATTTTTAGAGGTCATAGGTCTGCGTGATTTCCGCTGTTATCGGCATGTCGCCTCGAACCTCCGTAATTTGCCATGTGTTTAAGCATTGTTTAGGCTTAATTCTATAGATTGCAAGATATGTTTTTAGTCTCTAAACTTTTATTTGTCTTCGCGGAACTAAATTTGAGATTTTCCGTGAACGTGTTGCTTATTTGTATTCTATATTGTGACGCCGAGGCCGGCTGTTTGATTAGAACTGTTCGCAAGTACAGTATATTGACTGTCACGGATGACATATCTGTCCTCGTGCGTTTTTCTTCTCAGACGCCTTAGCTTTACTTCTAGAAAGCTTTACGTTTGTCTAGAGAAGTTCTTATGTTTCTTGCAGCTATCTAATAGAGCTTTTGTTTCTCAAGTAAGGTTTATTCCTCCGTTTGGTCGTTCTGACACTACATAAATTCAAATGTAGCTGTTTACGCGCAAGTCTGTTGACTGTTTTGCGTGTTGTATATGTCGCTATTCGGCGTTCGGAAAGACTTGCTGTTTTCTGTGGAAGTTGGCTCATAAATATCAGAACTTTCCTTGGATTAACTTTCCTCGCTTTCCGCCATTATTGAAAAGCTTTCGTGTGACATGCCTGTGACTTATAACAATAGAAGACCACAGCTCTCTTATGATTGGCTGTTTTAAAAGAAACCCGCGAAAGCCTCAGTGGGAGATGATTCTAAAAATAAAAAGATACGGGAAAGGGTTGACTCAGAGGGTCTGTATGGAAGATGGAAGCTCCGGGTAATGGGCTCCTGGTTGTCACGGTGTAAGCACATGTATGGGTCATACATAGACTAGCGTACCAGGACCACGCGAAGACAGTATTTCCTTAATAGAGGTCTTTGACCGACGTCCATTATTGACACTGCTTCAATGCAAAACAAACGTTAAGGAATTTCGCATTTGCTTAAATAAATTTAATCATGTGAAAATAATGTAACACGAGCGTGGGTCCCGATACATGACCTTCCGAACACCGGGCGGACGCTCTATCCACTGAGCCACGAGAACTCATGTAGAGCCATGACATGTGTCTCCTGCCTCCTGCAGGATTCAGCCGTGAATATGTGGTAAATAGTGATAAATGAGTGATGGTGAAATTGCAGCTCGGTAAATATATGTGAAAATAATGTAACACGAGCGTTGGACCTAGAAAAAATCTGAGTCCCATTTTATTACATATAATCATCCTGACTGCTG
>JAHPZR010054051.1:15000-22238 GCA_019787425.1 Platygyra sinensis | reverse complement strand
ACAATAACAGCGGTTATCAATCACACGCGACCTTCAGCGCAAAAAATGTCTAGACAAAACCTGTTTGATGAGAACGTCAAACATCTCCGCCTCCTTGCCGACTGTATGCATTATTATGGAAAATTTACCTGAAAAATTAGGAGAAACCTTGCAGCGGTCCACTCGTAAAAACAATCATTTTACGGCTTTCGGCATGCAAGGCTAGCTGACTAACTACATCATTGAAATCTATAAATGAAAATGTTTGTCGGGTTTTTCAACGGCCATTCGCATGCATGAATGACCCGAGAGCTAGCAAATCTACACGTAAGCAAATTATTCAGGTTCGAAGTGTCTAAATGCCGCTGTAAGTGTGCACAAATTAGTGTTTACTATGCCTCAATCGTCTACAAAGTTATCACACTAATTGCAAGAACTGCAATTCATCTTGTCACATAACTATTACAGTGCCCCAAAACTGATGCATAACAGAATATTGGACGCCACCCCGCCTTTAGTTTCACAACTCAAAAATACAGACGGCTAAAGAGGACTCTCAAATAAAAAGTGATTTTTACTAGCTTCTGGCATATAAAGCAGTTATGATTTCCGAGAAATACGGCTCCAGCGACGTTGTTGCCTGAGTAAGGTCTCCCAGTGTTAAGCTAAAATGAGTATAGCTAGCTATAGAGATCGAGAAATTGGTGGAGAGTATGAAGTGATTCTCTCTTGCTACAGATAATAAATAGACTGGTGTGTTCAATCTTTTTTCTTTATTCATTTTGCTATTTCTTCCCGAAATTTTCAATGTTATTACTCTACTCAACCTACACTATTCTTTCTTGTGGTGTTTTTGGTTTCCCAATCTGTCCAATTCATGAAGTCGTTGTGATTGATAGATGACTTCCCGATACCCACTGAAATCTTGTGTTGGTCGAGCTTGCAGAAGTCCGGCGGCGTTCTGTGGTAAATGAATATGCTACTTCATAAGACAGCAGAACACCTTTATTTGTCCCCATGACAGATGAGTTTGGTTTCCAAGAATCAAAACATAGCATTTAAATTCGTGACGTCATCCCCCATCTCGTCAATAGCAACCTTGATCAAGCAAATAGACTGATTCGGCGAAAGGTTTCTAGTTGGCTGTTCCGTTGTTTGGAAAAACAGACTGTCTCAGCATCATGGTGCAAAGCAAGCTTTCAAAACAAGTCGTGCAGCTCAAGGCTAAGGTCCATGACTGGATTCCAAAGCGAAAAGCAAGCGTACGTACTTTGCGAGCCTTAGCAGATAAACTAATGGAGCATCACAACAATGTACAGATCGCAAAGGTGGCAGGAAGTTCTGCTTCGATTGCCGGAGCTGTTGTTGCAGGAGTTGGCTTTGGCCTTTCTTTTGTCACGTTTGGAGCCTCTCTTATACTCACTGCGGTTGGCGCGGGAGTGGCGGCTGCCGGCGGATTAACAGGTGCTGGATCGTCGATCGCAGAGGCTTCCATTCAGAAAGACACTCTCATCACCGCTCAGGAAATCATCAACGACGACCGTGAAGCCACGCAAGCGATTAAAAAGCTCTTAGAAGAGTTGGGAACAGAAATCAAGGAAAGGATAATCGGAAATGGAGTAAAAGGGGGTTTAACCGGTGCTTTTGTTCTGACGAACTGCGTGCAAACTGGATTGAAATTTGGAGCCAGGGTCGCTGGCACAGCTGCTAGCGAAGGCGGCGAAGCTTTGTTTCGTGGTCTCAGTGTAACAAGCAGGGTCGCTCACATTGGCGGCTTCGCAGTCAGCGCTATTCTTCTACCATTCGACTTGTACACTTTGGTAACTTCCTCGATCGAAATCGATGCAGCTCGAAAAGGTAAGAAGGATAAAGAACCTGACGCAGTGAAGAAGCTGCGAGAGATGGCGAATGACTTGGAAAAGAACATGCCCGATGAGAATGCTTTTGCTCGAGAACTCGATGCCCTGATTTCAAATGCGCTTTCCACTTAAATCGAAATGCAAACAATGTAATGCCGTTGAAGTCATAAAATCATAGGAAAGCATTCCATAGAGAAAGATTAGTTCACAAAAATAAGAATCAATTAGAACAATCTGCGTTCTTTAGATTTTGTAACCAGATACTAAGAGGTAGGAATAGACTTTGGGTGTGATCATCTCAGGGTTTAGAGATGTATGACTAATTAGTACAGATTAAATAATCCATAGTCTTCTTACATTCAAAGATACGTGTTATATAATGCCTTATATACAATATTCTTGTCGTATTGCAGAGGCATTGTAGACCAGACTGATCTCCTAACACCCCATCATGCGACATAACATAGGACAAAGTGTTTTGCAACCTCGTTCCCAGGGTCACTCCAGGGGACGGTAAGATGAGAGACCCTGGGAACGAGGTTGAGTGTTACGTAATCGCCGAGGTTTCAAATTCTTCCCAGGAAACTCGGTCATCTAAAGAAATAACAGAGTGTTTACGTAATAAAGTAGCAGTAATAAAAGATTATGGAAGTGCGATTGATGTCTTCACTTTAAAATACCTTGAATGATTTCATTAGTTGACTTTCAACTCCTGTCTATTGCTAAAATCAACATTGTTATATCAAAAACTGAAGTTTTAGACAGATATCAGTAACAGAATGAGAAAGTCCAGTATTTTTTGGTATTAATTGTTGGTTATATTACGCCATTTGCTCTTAAAGTTCATGCTTAACATTTTCTATTTGGGGTTTTTATAATACAGGGTCACTTATTAACAAAATCGCTCAGCGTTTCTATCGAAGCATACAAGTAATGAAACAAAACTAGCCATCAGTCTAACTCAATGATGATAAGCAAATGAATGGCCCGGAATTCCACAATTTATCCGACCTTGACTTCAGAGTCCATCGATTTCAAACAATATTCGGCCTTGGTACTCGATCAAGGTACTTAAAGATACTTACCTTTTTTTATTAATAGCGATTAAAGAGTAAATATCGGCCTGGGCTTAGTTGTCATCATCGCTAACCAATATCGGTGAGAAATAACAATATAAACCACGCTATCCACAGGATAGTGATTTATCCGGTGGATAGCGTTATCGATCCCCGGCCGGGGCCAGATGCTTTAGGAGTGGTTTAGAGCAAACGTAACTGTTTTGGTGATTCGGAAGTCCTGGGTTAATCCCCACCCCCCTCACTATGAATTGTTCCCGTCAGTTCCTAGGTCAGTTCTCTACCCTGTATGTATGTATGTAAATCTTTATTTAAACACGGGAAATCATCAGTTAAGCTTAAGTTAAAAACCAAAACTAATTACAATTACCACATACATTTCCTATAAAATACCCTGCGAAACAGGTGTAAAAGGAGACTGGGTGTATACCAGTGGTGTATCGTAGGGGAAGCGCAAAAGGAACGGAAAAGGGACGCTTTCTTTCCCCTGATATGCAATCACATTCTGCCCCTTCCCTCTCCGTTGCGCTTTGTAAGTACCTAACCGCTAACCTGTTTCAATCTGCGAGTTGGCATTTTTAATCATTTTACCTGACTATGTTTATTTCCAATGTTTGTGTCATCCTCTGGAAGCTCGAAGCTAAGTGCATGCACGCTTTTGTCTAACGTACCTTTAAATTATTTCTCGGCTAGAAATCTAAGTTAAATCAACTTTTAACTGTTCTACGAATCGATACGAAACAATAAACAAGAGACAGCGAAACCGGCGGATCGAGATGTCAATTTCACAATTTATAAATGCCAAGAAAGAGCCACGATTTCCCATTATGAATGGAGCAATATATATCGGTTTCTTTATTGTGACTAAAGAACATATACAAGATCACGAAACTTCATAGAGGCTTTCCCTAAAAACACCCAAATCATCAAGAGGAACTAAAAACAAGTAAACAATTTAAAAGTGTGCATAAATGAGCGCTGACTATGCCTCAGCCGTTGGGTAGAATTAAAACCATATAGAAGTTTCGGATCAATATCAGTATCTGGGCAGCTGCGCACCTACCCCTCCCCTAACCCAACATGTTATAATAAGTTAATAAGGTAGTGTTACTGTTGGGTTAGGGGAGGGGTAGGTGCGCAGTTTCCCAGGTACTGATTTTGATCCGAAGTTTCTACAGAGTTATAAAACTAATTGCAAGAGCTTTAAAAACTTATTTTCTCATTTTCTTATTTTGTAAATAGTAAAACTGCAATTCATCTCGTCACATAACTATTACAGTGCCCCGATACTGATGCACAACAGACTATTGGAGGCCCCCCCCCCCCCCCCAACGCCTTTAGCTTCACAACTCAAAAATATAGACGGCTAGAGGCGACTCTACCAAATGAAAAGTGATTTATACCCTCTGGCATATAAAGCAGTTATGATTTCCGAGAAATACGGCTCCAGAGACGTTGTGGCCTGAGTAAGGTCCCACAGTGTTAACCTAAAATGAGTAGCTACCTGGAGATCGAGAAATTGGTGCATGTAGGAGGGTGTCAATGGGGTGTAGCCCTATTCAGTAAACAGCTAAAAATAAGCCATTTAGTCAGTAAACAGTAAAAAAGGAGATTAGTCTGGCAGCTAATTTGTATGAATTTGTATGATTTTATGATTTTTGTGAGGTTTGGATGACCTCCGTTTGCAAAATAAGTCATGATTGAGACAAAGTCAGTTGTAGAGTTATTACAAATGACGTAATTTGGAGGGGCAAAGGTCCCGGCCTCATGGTGCGCTTGACTCCGGGTCCAGCTTAGGCATGACTCTTTACCCTTACAGTGCCAAATGAGTACAAATGGCGAATCGATACCGGCGAATTTAATGCTGGGTAGCCCTGCGATGGACTAACATGCCATTCATGGGGGATTAGAAATTCTCCTAGTCCCTCATGCTACGAAAACCGGGATAAGCTCCGGCCGCAGTGAGAGGGCCGCTTGGTTCGTAGGCAGCCTTACCTACCTGCCTATTGCACCATTAGTATTACACTGTGGACCGCTATTCTCGTTTTTCAAGACCGTCAGTGAATATCATTAATGTTTCAGTCGAAACGGTTCACTGAATACCAAAAGTAAGCTACGTTTCTGTGATAATTTGTTCCTGTAGTCGGCCTCGCCAGCATGCAATTCTCACGTAATATGGGCAAGAGACTATGATCATTTTCTCTTGATATGTGCTATGTGGGTATGTGCGGCCCCGAAGGGTAAGGTTCTTCAGCCGCTTTGGTCATAAATAGAAGAAGCTACTTTTTCATCATTCAGTTCTTGATAAGACCCTCAAAAAATGTCCTTCACAATGCCTTTAACATAGGTCTAAGCTAGGTAACTAACCGTAAGGCAGGTCTGAAACAGGGTATTGATTTAAGTGTCAGGTGGCTGATGATCGATTTTATTTTGGTCAGATTATAGATAGGGTGGGGAAAGTAGCTAAATTTAGACATAAATAGGGGAAGGGTTTTGCTACCCTGGTTGCACACCCCAAGTCAATTGTTCTGGCAATACTCCCCCCTCCCTGGAAGCTGCTTAAGTCACCCCAGAATGAAAGTCTTGAGCGAAATCGTTCGAGAGCGGCGTTGCAGAACCTCGGTAAAAATTAATTACAGATAGTTGAAGTCCGTTAATACGGCCCGCCAACGGCGCATGAAAATTGGGCTGTATCTATTAACTGGGTGGCAGCCTACTTAACGGGGTAGGTCTAAATTGAACGACGTCTTTACTGATATATCGCAATTGCACTTCTAAGCAACTGATTTCAGAATGTGGCAGTTGGCCGGATTAACAGGGTGACTGCATTAACAGAAAAAAAGTCGCCGTAATAATCGTATGAAGGAATTCCGCTGTGCAAGGCTAATGGCTCCCAGGTTTGCAATGAAGGGAGGAGAGAAACCTGGAACCGCAGACAGAGGCGCAGAGCATGTTACAAAATAGGAGCGAACCAGGTCAAACTCTGACAGGACATCTGACAGACGAAATATGACGGTATAAAGACTATAAATTGTTTTCAGAAGTGTTAGACGAGCTCAAAGCAAACTAAAATTTACATTTGTATCCTAAAAATTGTCTTTTTGTTGTGGAAAGTCAACATCCTTAGGCCGTTAAAGGGGCAGCGTCACCCTATTTGGCAGCTTTATAAAAAGCTAGAAGGCGTCTTCGCATCAACAGAATTCCAAAAATAATGGTCTAGTTTTGTTATTAAAGATTGTTTGAAGGTACTGAAACTGTTTCCTGTCGCCTGGTGCTATGGATGGCATGGATGGAGTGGATTGAAACTTAAAAAATTGGCCAATTTTTTCAAGATTTGATGCTACGTCTTCAAAAACTCCTCAAGAAATTTATTATGGTCAGCCACCTCTCTGATAAAATTTATTTGATATCTTCGTCGTAACCTCACAGAAGCATTTTTTCTTTATGAGGAAAGCCTTAAGTAATGATTTTAGCACAGAATTGACCTAAAACTGCAAAATCCTCGTGACACTGCCCGTTTAAGTACCGTATACGCTAAAAAGTCGGACATGTTTTATACGCTAGTCAATTTATATTTTGTGGTTTATACGGTTACGATAGCAAAAGAACACCATTATACGCTAGACAGTTAACCCCATTGACACCCTCATGGAGAGTATGAAGATTCATTCTCTCTTGCTACAGATGATATAGACTAGTGTGTTCGACGTTTTTCTTTATTCCTTTTGCTATTTTTTACCTAAATTGTTAATGTCATGACTCCATGATTGCAGAGGCGTCCATTCAGAAACTGAGCTACTTTCACCACCGCTCGGAAAACCATCAACGACAACCGAGAAGCCACGGAAGCGATTGAAAAGCTCTTAGAAGAATTCGGAGCAGAACAGGAAAAGGATTAAAGGCGGGCATTTCCGGTTCTTCTATACTCAGTGAAGAACTGCGGGGAAACTGGCTTTAGACTTGAAAGCAAGATCGCTGGTACGGCTGCCAGCGGAAGGGGTGAAGCTTTCTTTCGAGGTCTCAGTGTAGCAGGCACAGTCGCTCACATTGGCAACTTCCGGCGCATTCAGAGCTATCCTACTACCAGTCGACTTGTACAATTTAGTAGCCAACTCCATCAAAGTCGATGCAGTTCGGAAAGGTAAGAAGGATAAAGAATCAAAAGCAGTGAAGAAACTGAGAGAGCTAGCGGATGAATTGGGAGAGAATTTTGCCCGAGAACTAGAGACTTCATCTCAATGGTATTTTCTACTAGGTAAATTGAAGAGAGAATCTTTATTTGTCCCCATGACATGACAGATGAGGTTGGTTTCCAAGAATCAGA
>JAHPZR010054051.1:5000-7500 GCA_019787425.1 Platygyra sinensis | reverse complement strand
TTATTCAAGAATTCAGCTTTCTGTCTAAATCAAACTTAAAAAGTTTATTTGTGTCCGATACAATGCATTGACTCTAGTTTAATGCGTGTTCTCATGAGTTTCGGTCACAAAAATTTACAATTATTACTGGGAATGCATTCTTGTAACAAGCATTAAATAATGCCAAAATGGGTCATTTTCATTGTCCCAGTGCTCCTTAATGAGTATGGGCACCCCCCTTTTTTATTTCAAATTTGAAGTTCTCATATGATAAATATTCAGTGGACAAAGTTTGAACGAAAATCTATTGTCAGTTTTATTTCAGGGGAATTACCTTAAGTCCATGGTTTGAAAATCTTAAAAACTTACAAACTTCGTTGACGAACTAGTCTTCCCATTTCAACTTCACTTGTCTTTGCACAGTTATCCTCAGTTTTCCCGAATGAACTCGTCCTTGTATCTTTAACTCCATGTCATAGTTTAAATTAAGGCTGTAAACTTTTCTTAAAACGATTTCACGCAAGTTTTGTCAATAAATAAAACGCTTTTGATACCGTCTCGACTGGTTTCGACGTGCATTTTCTTTCCTGTACATGTTGATTATTCATCAAAAAGTCGCTCATGCGTTCAGAGTTTTGACAGCTTCAAAGCCAATGAAATTGAACTTAATGTTACAAACTTGGAACTTGCTCGTCTATGTGGCTCGTTTTCGAAAAAAAAATAATATCGCATGGAGAACTTTGGCGCAAATTGTTGAGAAACTTAACCGTTGCTTCATTCTAGCATCCCTCAATAGCAAAAAGACGTCAGCCAGAAGCTTGTATTCACGGTTGTATCTGCGGCAAAAAGACGTCAGCCAGTTGCTTGTATTCTAGACTGCGAGCAGTCTCTCTTTTGCTCGAAAATCCGTACGGAAACACGAAAAGGAAGAACTCGAAACAACATGTGCGTGCCAGGGTAATATGCGAAGCCGCGAGCCGTACGTAGCGCGGGCGTCGGAAGACGAGCGAAAAGACCGCGCTACGTACGGCTCGCGGCTTCGCATATTACGCTGGCACGCACATGTTGTTTCGAGTTCTTCCTTTTCGTGTTTCCCTACGGATTTTCGAGCAAAAGAGAGACTGCTCGCAGTCTACTTGTATTCACTCGTGGCTGCAGCAGCCACTCGTGGAAATTACTAAAAAGTCCGATCTGTTCACGCGTACAATTAATCCCTAATTGTTTCTCGAACAGACCGATTTCCTATACGCATTTGCTCTTAAATTCATGACGTCATCATAGACTGATTCGGCGAAACTGAAAGCGGGTTTCTAGGTGGCTGCTTCCGTGTGTCGTTGTTTGAGAAAACAGACCGCGACTGTTTCAGCATGGTGGAGCAAAGCAAGCTTTCAAAACAAGCTGAGCGGCTCAAGGCTATGGTCCATGACTGGATTCCAAAACGAAAAGCAAGCGTACAAACTTTGCGAGCCTTAGCAGATAAATTAATGAAGCATCACAACAATATAAACATCGCAAAGGTGTCAGGAGCCTCTGTCTCGGTTGCCGGAACTGTTGTTGCAGGAGTTGGTTTTGGCCTTGCTTTCGTTACGTTTGGGGTCTCTCTTATACTCAGTGCGGTTGGTTTGGGAGTGGGGGCTGCCGGAGGAGTAACAAGTGCTGGATCCATGATCGCAGAGGTTTGCATTCAGAAAGATACCTTCAAATCCGCCCAGAAAATTATCGACGACGACCGAGAAGCCACGGAAGCGATCGAAGAGCAGTTAAAAGAAGTCGAAACAAAGGCAAAAAAAGTCATTTTAGAAAATGGAATAAAGGCAGGTCTTGCCGGTGCTTCCGTTGTGAAGAACTGCGTGGAGACCGGCTTTAAACTTGGAGTCAGGGTCGCTAGCATTGCTGCCAACGAAGGCGGCGAAGCTTTGTTTCGTGGTCTCAGTGTAGCAGGCAAGGTCGCTCACATTGGCGGCTTTGTATTCAGCGCTGCTCTCCTGCCACTCGACTTGTACACTTTGGTAACCTCCTCGATCAAAATCGATGCAGCTCGAAAAGGTAAGAAGGATAAAGAACCAGATGCAGTGAAGAAGCTGAGAGAGATGGCGGATGACTTGGAAAAGAACATGCCGGATGAGAACGCTTTTGCTCGAGAACTAGAAGCTTTATTCGATATGCTTTCCACTTAAATCGAAATGCAAACAATGTAATGCCGTTGAAGTCATAAAATCAGAGGACGCATTATTCTTTTCTCGAGAGAAATATTATTTCACAAAAATATGTATCAATGAAAATAATCTGTGTTCTTAAGAATTTGCATCTAGATACTAAGAGGTAGGAATAGACTTTGGGTGTGGTTATCTCAGGATTTAGAGATGTATGATCAGTAAGTATGGATCAAATAATCCATAGCCTTCTTACATTC
The DNA here is from genome assembly GCA_019787425.1 of Platygyra sinensis. Lineage (NCBI taxonomy): Eukaryota > Metazoa > Cnidaria > Anthozoa > Scleractinia > Merulinidae > Platygyra > Platygyra sinensis. The sequence goes on along the minus strand of JAHPZR010054051.1, from coordinate 5,108 downwards.
AAAGATATGTGTTAAGTATACGCTATATACACTATTCTTGTTGTTTTGCTGAGGCATTGTAGATCAGACTGATTTTATAACACCGCATTTAATATGCGACATAACATA
>JAHPZR010054046.1:0-17380 GCA_019787425.1 Platygyra sinensis | reverse complement strand
TAATCTTATTTTTACTTTGTATGTGGCTGGTTTCCACATGTTACAGATGATATCTGCCAAATCTTGTACCTGGAGTCTTCAAACTTTTTGACCAAAAATCGCCACTTCAGAAACGCGAAGAAACCTGGGGAAAATCTCGTCCCGCAGTCCCTTGCAGGATGGTTCCTGGCGACAAAGATAGCTTCCCGGCTTTTGTTTTGTTCCCAGTAGCCGTCCCACCAGCCTCTGCGAGATGAGTTTTTTTTTCCAGTTCTGAAGTAGCGCTGTTAAGACCAACCAACCTCGTTCCCAGGGTCTTTTCCCTGGCTTGGAAAGAGGCCCTGGAAATGAGGTTGAAGACCAACCGCTTTTGTGAAGATTCTGATTCAGTGAGCAATATTTATGTCTTTCCTTTCCACCCAAAACCAAGCCCATAAATGCTGCTCTTGCCTAAGCTCTGTTTACTGGGCAATAAAAAAATAAGCACACCTGAGTTGGAGTAATATGGCTATGGGCAACAGGTCCATAGCCGCTTTTATTGAAACAAACAAATCAAAACAAATCATGAATGAATGGCCCTTGTTATCATATGTTTGCCCAGTAAAGGTGCGGGCCAAGAAAAACGCAACAACACTAAATATCCTTACAAGAAAAGGGGGCGATCAGGGGAAGGAGGTGGGAATCAAAAGCAGCTTCTCACGCCGAGTTCTAGAAACGAATGGCAAGCATTTGGCTTGCCATTTCACGTGACCTGCAAAAAAGCTAAGAGGGGGATGGACATAATGGCCATTGCCACCTCCCCCAGACCCAGTCCCCTTGACTATCCAATAAACTTTGGTCAATAAGAAAAGACAAAAAAAGTCTATTCGCGAGCAAATATTTTATATATTGTAGCGTAGTGCTTTTTAACTTAGAGGAAGATGTTAATTTATTATTGTTGATTATATTTTAATTCAACGCATTGGTAGGTAGATGAGAATCCTTTCGAATTTGATCTCCATATTAAAAATAAAAGTGAGAGCAGAAAACCAAAGGAATGATATGTTCGTGTGAACTTTCTGGGGAACTGTAGGTGTTAAACCCATTTCAAAATTATTGTCTCATATGGAGAGAACGGAGCCGGTGCTTAATGAGAACGAAGATAGCTAGAGTTCAAACCATTTTTTAATTCCGGCGCCAACTGTCGTGCGCTGTCACGAACTCTCTTTTTGAGGACAGATTGCGTGACCGGCCCAAAGGAGATGTCCATGTAAAGGCGAACTGCTATAGCGGCTTATATAGCTGGAGTAGAGCACGACTCGCGGCTTTGCAGCTCATTTTCGCGAATCACGTTCTATAAGGTCCTATACTACAACCAACTAAACCACCAGTTACGCAAGCTAGAGGCGAACTATTTCTAACGCGAAGAAACCGTTGTAATCGTCACCACGGATTCTGTGGAAACGCCACGAAACATACCTGTCTCTTCCAATGTCAAGGCATTGGCCAGAGTAAGAGCAGTCTCTCAGTCGTTTTTGTTCTTCCCGGCGAAATTTCCCTGGGGAGGAGACTCCCCGAGGGGGGTACTCCCTATAATGGTCTATGCGGGGAGGCTCCGCCCGAAAGGGGTGCCTTTTTCAGGCTCAGGTATATCAAAGGGTAGGGATTTCACAAGTCGAGGTATATGAAAGGGTAGGGAAATCGGTCATTTAGGTATTTAAAGGGGCCTTTTAAAATATTTCGAATAGACACTCCTTATGGCTGTATCAGTTTATTTATTAAGCACTATTTGAAAATGAGAACAAGACGTCCAAAAGTAGGTATGTGAAAGGGGTACCTGCCAAAATGGTATGTAAAAGGGTAAGGGGTTGGACCTCGGGGCGGAGCCTCCCCATATTAAACTTTGTTAAGTACCCCCCCGGGGGGACTCCCGTATAGAAAGGACGGGGTGCTTGTGGGAAACTTTGTCACCCCTACATGGACAGAGGTACCAACGCCAAATTGGGACAGTGACCTCCTTAAAGGAACTGTTAAAGTTCTCGCTGTGGATCTTTTGAGGCTGAGCACCCTAATTATAAAAGATTCCAAGACGGCTTCTTTAACCCCTACAAGGTTTGACGACTAACCTCGACTTTTTTCTATGGTAATTCCCCCTCCCCCCTTCCCCACCCCCCTATCCCGAAGGGGAATTTGAAGCAAAAGAGATACTGTAAATGAATAAAGATACTGCTCGAAGTCTAGGCTCTGCCCATAAAGCTATTTGCGTTTCATAAACACGGATCGTCTCAGAAACTGTCACAATTGTTGACTTCAACAACTCAAAACTTTTCAGGACTTCAAACTGTGGCCAGGATATTGACTGAAAATCTCGTTGAAATCTCCGTCTTTAGGGCATTTCCCTTGAAATTTGGAAGGCGCACTGGAAACAAGGAATTGAGATCGTTACCAGATTCCTCTAGAAGAAAACGCGGAGCTGCTCATCGTATCTTGTAGGGGTTGAAGAAGTGGTCTTGGTTCTCAGCAAAGATTCACAGCAGGAACTTTCGCAGTTCCTTTTAAGTGTTGGAAATAAACTCTTTGTGGATTTCAGATCTTTGTTTTAAGTTGCAAAGCACGTTAGTTGTTTTTAAAAAATGGACAACAACTGTAAGTTTAAAACAAAGACATGTTTCGATCGTTCAACGATTATCTTCAGTTTTGAATTCGTTTACAAGTTCGGTTGAATTAATACCAGCCTTGGCCTATGAGTTAAAACATGACACAAGTCAAAATTCCGAAAATATTAACATACAGTTTTAAGAAGCGCGAGACATTGAATAACACTTGCGTGAGCACGTTAGTTGTCAGCTGACAGTTGACATTGTGACCAATTCTCAGCCATCACAATTTACAAGACTAATTGTAAACATTTCTGGGTCATTCTTTTGCAGTTTTCTGGGAACTAAACTTCCGATATGCTTCTTACCAACTTTTCTTTTTGTTTAATATTTAAGAAATAGAAAACATGTACCGTGTTTCTATCGAGTTTTGGTATAAATTTACCGTAGTCTATTGTGAATCCGTGAATCTGATTGGCTATATTACCGTTGACTATCAGCTGATAGCCAACAGTTACGCATCAGTGCACATCACGCATCAGTTCTTTTCTACGCGTTACTTGACATTTTTTCTTTTTATGCAGTGAGGCTACGGTAAATTTATACTAAAACAATTAGACTACTCGCCCTCGTTTTCTACGAGCGATAGTCAACTCTGCTGCGCCTCGTTGACTATCTGTTCGTAGAAAACTCGGACACGTAGTCTAATTGTTAAATACAAACACGAGTGGAAGTTTGGGAGAACGAGAAATGCTGTGGGAACACGAGCCGCAGGCGACTGTTTCCACAGCTTTTTCGAGTTCTCCCAAACTTTCACGAGTGTTTCTATAACTCGATAGAAACACGGAGCACATGTTTTCTATTTCTTTTAGAAAACACCGCGACGAGAAAAAGGAAAACAGTTTGTTAACTTTGATTATCAAAATGTAAATTCTCTTTGCTCGCGCCATCACTACGTCAACAGCGCGCGCTAGTTCTGTGTCTGTATCGAGTTATACAAACACGATTTTAAACCAATCAGCGCGCGTATTTTCTTAGGACTGTTTTCTAAATAAAAATACTAACAAAAGCTAGATGTTCTGCTAAAATTTCCTTCAGAAATGTAACAACGGCCAAGGTACATGTTGTTTCTGACACTTTAATCCTACTTTCCTCATTATTAACAACTGCTCTTAAGTATCAGTATTCTTTTTCTGTATAATATTTACAAGTTTAAAGTGCACCTAACCCCAAGGTATTCTTTTCCCTTAAATAAATCTTTGCACATGTTCGAAACGCACTGCGCCTTTTTAAACTAAATCTTGACTTTTTTACAGGCTGTAAAAGTTACGAAATCTGGCCATCATCAGTTCTACAACCAAGCAAGTAAGGGGTATAGGTCTATTCCTGGTTTGACGTCACTGACGGATTTGCATCATAGTTAGTCTTTGTAAACATGTATGCAGAAGACCTTGTGACGTCAAACCGGGAGTAGACTTATACCCCTACTTTCTCGGTCGTGCAACAGATGATGGCCAGATTTCGTAACTTTTGCAGCCTTTAAAAAGTTAAGATTACGTTTAAAAAGGGGAAAAAAGACGCAATGATTTTAAAACAGGTGCAAAGAATTATTTAAGCGAAAAAATACTTTGGAGTTAGTTAAGCGTCACTTTGGTATTGCACTACACTTCAGTTTTCCTAACAGGTAGGATTTCAGAACAATTCCTATCATCATCTCTAAACTCCCGAAACCATGCAAAGAATTTATGACACGAACCGACGTCTTTCCTGTTTAGGGAGTTATTTGAGTTTTACATTTCGCTGTACACTGCAGTATCCGGGAAAGTTTGAAATCTCCTTTCATACTTAGCTAAGAAAGCAGATAAGAAAAACTGAAACTTACAAGCCACATGTAATTAGTGTAGAAATCCTCATTTATAATTTCTATTCACGTTAGCGCTAGCAATAAAACTGTTCGTTGAGGTCATGGCACATTTTACTTCTCATGCGATCACTCGCTGTCGTCCTGCTCATTCTTGCCAACACCTGACAGGGGATATAAACAAACAAGCAGTTTCTTACAAAAGCTGCTAGCTATTGGAGCTTCGTCTAGAAGAAAAGTGGACTGGACTAGCTTTCGTTCATTTATTCGATCTACAGAACTGTTTCGTGGGAGTGTTTCCCACTCGTCAGGATCTAAATGACAACGTTAATTACTTGGCTTTTTATAGAGTTCCCTTAGAATCACGCGTGCGCTTACAATATTAGGTGTTTTTAAGTAAGAATTTGTTTACATGCCTGCAAGTGCTCGCAAGTTCTGTTCTTTTGTTAAGGGTGGCAAGTTCTCGTTTACATATAATGTAAAACTTTTCTAGGGTGCACAATTTGCATCTTTTAGTTGCATTGGAATATGACTGCGCCCTGTCAAGGATTTTCCATTTAATCGTGTAATTTACTTTAGCTTTCTTTAACTGCCATACGTGTTTGCTGAGCTCTGTTTGGTTACTGTACGCTTCGTTTCTAAACGATTGTTTATGGTTGGCGAATCTAGACTTGAAGTCCGTGTCGGTTAATCCCACATAGCATTCACTCCCCTGTTCTGTTGTTACGGTGGCTTGGTATACGATGCCCCTTGTGAGGCACTGGTTCTCTAGTGGGCAGTCTTCTTTCTTTCGGCAATTACAAAGACTGGCGTCGGTTATGTTCTCCCCTGAATCGATTTGCTTCAGCAGGCGCTTATTATGTGTGTCAATTGTGCTCTTGGCATTGGGCATACAGCTGTAAGATAGTTTAAGAGTGTTGCGGTTGAATATGGGTCTTAAGGGATGCCCTTTGGGAAAACATTCGCAGACAATGCGCAAGAACTTCTTTCCCAGGTTTGTTTTCACTCTCATGTCGAAGGGTGGATTGTACCATGTGATGTTTCTTTTTCTTGTCCTGCGGGTTTTTTTTCTGTTGTTTTTTGGGTTGAACCTCAATTTGTATACGTATCCACTCTTGTCTAGTGCTGCCTGGTACGTCGGTGCTGCCTTGTTGAATACTTGTTCGTCAGACGAGATGTTCGACAGCCTTTGATTTATATTCTCTGGGATTCGTTTGAAAAGAATTTGCGGCGACACAATAGGATTATATAGAGACGACGGGCTGGCAATATCTCAAGGGCCCCCAAGCACCACCGAACGCACTAAGAAGCAAATATGCAAGCTCTTCGCTGACAAAAACCTGAAAATAACCATTGAAGCGAACAAAAAGGTGGTAAATTACCTAGACGTGACCCTGGACCTAAACACCGGAAAACACTACCCTTTTATGAAGCCCGGAAACGTACCATCCTACGTACACGCGAAGAGCAACCACCCACCAAACATCATCAAACGAATCCCAGAGAATATAAATCAAAGGCTGTCGAACATCTCGTCTGACGAACAAGTATTCAACAAGGCAGCACCGACGTACCAGGCAGCACTAGACAAGAGTGGATACGTATACAAATTGAGGTTCAACCCAAAAAACAACAGAAAAAAAACCCGCAGGACAAGAAAAAGAAACATCACATGGTACAATCCACCCTTCGACATGAGAGTGAAAACAAACCTGGGAAAGAAGTTCTTGCGCATTGTCTGCGAATGTTTTCCCAAAGGGCATCCCCTAAGACCCATATTCAACCGCAACACTCTTAAACTATCTTACAGCTGTATGCCCAATGCCAAGAGCACAATTGACACACATAATAAGCGCCTGCTGAAGCAAATCGATTCAGGGGAGAACATAACCGACGCCAGTCTTTGTAATTGCCGAAAGAAAGAAGACTGCCCACTAGAGAACCAGTGCCTCACAAGGGGCATCGTATACCAAGCCACCGTAACAACAGAACAGGGGAGTGAATGCTATGTGGGATTAACCGACACGGACTTCAAGTCTAGATTCGCCAACCATAAACAATCGTTTAGAAACGAAGCGTACAGTAACCAAACAGAGCTCAGCAAACACGTATGGCAGTTAAAGAAAGCTAAAGTAAATTACACGATTAAATGGAAAATCCTTGACAGGGCGCAGTCATATTCCAATGCAACTAAAAGATGCAAATTGTGCACCCTAGAAAAGTTTTACATTATATGTAAACGAGAACTTGCCACCCTTAACAAAAGAACAGAACTTGCGAGCACTTGCAGGCATGTAAACAAATTCTTACTTAAAAACACCTAATATTGTAAGCGCACGCGTGATTCTAAGGGAACTCTATAAAAAGCCAAGTAATTAACGTTGTCATTTAGATCCTGACGAGTGGGAAACACTCCCACGAAACAGTTCTGTAGATCGAATAAATGAACGAAAGCTAGTCCAGCCCACTTTTCTTCTAGACGAAGCTCCAATACTGTCGAGCACTCTCGAGGGCAAATCGGACAACATATCCAGTGTATATATATATATATATATATATATATATATATATATATATATATATATATATAGGTAGAATGAAAAATGCTGCGTCGCCAACGAAGAATGCCACTTGCGAGCAGGATCCAAAGAAGGATACACGATGCCTAGACTTCACGGAGTAATAAATAGGTTGAATGAAAAAAGAAGTCAAATGCAAACTACTCACAGGTCCATGTTTAATGCGTTGAACAAACGTTTCGCCCTTCGGGCTTCTTCAGTGTTCACAGGTAAAAATACTTGGCTAAAACTAAGTCGATTACAATATCTTAAATAGCTAAGAAAGTGATAGGTAAGAAGTAAACAGATTACGTAATAACAGGAAAAATGCAAACAAAACTAATGAGTTGGTGACTAAACGAGCTGATTAGTAGACAGAAAAACAACTTTAACAAAAATGAAAATTTGCAATTTTCTAATGTGTCGTAAAGTAAACAATAGAGTTAATAATTTTGAAGATGGGTAACAACCTTGACAATAGTAATTAAAAAGCATTGTATCCAAAAGCGAGGGTTGCATAAGGGTTACGTAGCAGAAAATGGAAAAAGTAAAAACTATAAGGCGGTAACGTAGAAAAAGGCACGATGAAATGTTTAACGTAACAAAATCCAAACTATAAGTCCTTGAATAATTGGAACAGTGAGTCAGACAACAGTATCCTATAAAGGGGTCCTTAAACGGAAGATACCGTAATAAACTCCCCGATGTAAGCCACTGAGCTAGCCTATGTAAACAAAAATAACAAGTTCCTAAAGAAAAGCCTTTGAACGTCTTAAAGAAAACACTTGAATAGATCATTGTACCTTATTTGTTAAATTGAATAAAAAAATCATTAAATTAAGGAATTAAAAAACTAAAAATGAATAAAAATGAATAAAAAGACAATATCGGATAATGGCTAAAAATGCATAAAATTTATTGATTGAACCTAATTCTATTTTTGGAGTTAAATTCCGATCGTTTATTAAGGCCGTGAGGATGGAGGGTACACAATTGGGAGCACCAGAAAGCTTCCCTTGTGAGTAAACGCCTATCAAGGTGGTCTTCACTTTCATTTACAACCTTTTCGATTACAATGAACTCAAAGTCAGACATCAGGTGTTCAACCCTATTGAAATGCACGGCTAATTCGCACGTGGTCTTATTTGTTAACATAGCCGACTTGTGATTTCGAAACCTGACCTTGAATTCATTGGATGTAGAACCAACATACTGAACCTTACATTTCTTGCAAGTGGCCAAATAAATTACGTTTCTGGATTTGCAATCAAGATGTTGCCTAATAGTGTAATAACGATCTGTACTAGTACTGTAAAAAATCTTGTCCTCCTTAAAATAGTTCTTACATAAATCACATTTTTTTCTACATTTAAAACAACCTGTAGCAGAATGGTCGTTGTTATTATAATTAGATCCCTTGGGTCCCGCTAAAAGCTCTTTGATGTTTTTGGCTCTTCTATAAGATGGAATAATTGACCCTTTGGGAAAAATCTGTGCTACAGTGGGTGAATCATAAATGAAATGGCTATAAGACTTAATGATTTTGCTAATATTTGGCAAATGTGGGTTAAAATTAACCACAAGGGGGAAAATAACCTTTTTCTCTCGTTCTTTAGGTGAAAGGAGGTCCTCCCTGGGTGTATCTTTGGCCTTATTGAATTGTGTTTTAACCTTAGAAGGGTGGTAACCCCGATCAATTAGATAATTCTGATATTCCTTGCTACGTTCCTCAAACTTTTCAATTGTGGAACAGTTTCTGCGAACTCTAGTAGCGACTCCAAATGGAATAGCCCTGGTACAATGTGATGGATGGGCACTATTGCGTAATAAATATATGTGATGGTCCGTAGGTTTGGAGTAGATATCTGTCTGAATAAATCCATCAACTAAAAGGAGGGTGAGATCCAAAACATTGAGCGAAATTTCTGATGATACCATGGTGAATTTGATTGTGGGGTATAATGAATTAATGAATTCAGTAAATTCCTTGAGCTTTGTGGTTCCCTGAGTCCAAAGATCGAAAATGTCGTCCCGATATCTCCACCATAGTTTAGGTTTGGTCACCCCAGATTTGGCTTTTTGATCGATGATACCCATTGCTAAATCAGCGTAGCTACACGCGTTTTTAGGGCCCATTGCGGTGCCATGAGTTTGCAAAAATTGTTGATCCTGAAAGTGGGAATTGTTGTGATCTAAGCAGATTTTAACAGCTTCAACGATACATTCAGTTGATGGAATTTGGACTTCCCGTGAATTGAGAGCATCAGTGACAGCTCTTATTCCCAGATTGTTGTCAATATTAGGGAACATTGACACAACGTCCCAGGAAACAAGAAGGGTTCCTTCAGGGAATGGTCCAGCCTTGTTAAGATCCTCAATTTTTTGCAATAAATGAGTAGTATCTTTGACAAATGAAGGCAAATTTTGAGCTAATGGCTTAAGATAAAATTCGGTAAATGCAGAAAGATTTTCAATTGCTGTCCCACAGCAAGAAGTAATTAACCTAAGCGGGTTCCCTTCCTTGTGCGTCTTAATAGTCCCAAAGGCTTTACCTGGTTTAGCTTTGTGATTAACAACCCAATTAGCAATGTTTTGGTCGATTTGCCCTTTATGCAGCCATTTATCACTCCACTTTGAAATAGTATTAAGAAAATTAGCACTAGGATCCGAGTCAAGTTTTTTATAGTGGAGTGGGTTAGTTTAGAGGATAGGCAATTATGTGGGCAAAAAATGTGTATGTGTTACGGGATGTCTGTGATAATTATTGATATCTGGCAATTGCTGCTTCCGGAGCCTATTTTGCTGACCATGTGACTTAAAGAAACAGAGGCTCTGAGAGACTGTAATGGCACATGAGCAGATTAATTGGCAAGAATTATGCATGTGCTTCCGGATCTCAATGATTTAGAGACATCCATTAAGTCCTGTTGCCCAAGTCCTCCACTTCGACGACCACGTGACCGAAGGTCATCCTGGCTGGAAGTAAAATGGAATGCGGACTGCTTTGTACTTTTCATTTCTGCTGCACATTCATTTTTCTCAGCCAAACAAAATATTAGAATATTATTTTTGTTGCACTTGAGACGAGAATGAGTTATCTTAACGAAGACTTTCCACGCAAATGTGACAGTATGTCTAAATTGGTTGCTTTTTTCACTTATTATCTTGTATGCAAGAATATGTGTTTTTTTCACTGTTGAGTGAACTTCATAAGAGATATATAATTTGGCTGTTACTGTTTGGCAGTTGCAGGTGGTGTTGTTCAAATGAGGGACTGGACCCAAGAATCCCTGTGTCAAAGGGGAAAAAAGAAGGATTTGGCAAGGAAACAGCAGAGATCCCAAGCATTATGGAAAACGTCCATGTGCTGGTTCAACATACATCATCCAGATGGGTGTCCAGTTCTTACAGAACAGTGTCCATTTGCACACACTACAGATGAATTGAGAGAAAGACCTCCAGTGGAGTACCAAAATAGTCTTTAGAACCTTGCAAACTTACAAGTTTACTTCAAAGTGTGTTCATGCTTTTATTCAATTACATCGAAACGAATAACGCTGACATGAAACAAATAAGTGCCATATGTATGAATTTTTGTTCTCATGTGCACATTTAACATGGCCAGCTATGTGCATGAACTGTGTTGGGGATAATAAAATTTGTTCTGAATATGGAAACTTTTGTTTTGTGTTGTGATCTATGCTCACATTTCAATGACGTTTTTGCTGCTGCAGTGAGTGAGCCTGAAGCGAACGAACAAAGGCAGTAGTACAGGGTGGTGGTATGGGACATAACCAATCAGATTAATAATAATAATAATAATAATAATAATAATAATAATAATAATAATAATAATAATAATAATAATAATAATAATAATAATAATAATAATAACTTTATTCTATAGCGGTATATACAAAAGCTCTATATTGCTTTACAATCTAATAAAAATCTAACTAAAGTCCACATGACCATTTTAGACCAATCAGAAGGCTGGAAATTGGCTCAGGTCAGCAGTCGATACTGTCTGTAGACGGCTTTTCTGACGGACTGCACAGGTTCGATGAGTTTGTAAACCACAGCATGAATGTAGAGAGGGCGTACTTCTTCAGGAGCGGTGAAGATGAACCAGTCCAGATTGACCCAGAACAAATACCAGACCATGGGATCAATGGGGTAAGGAAGATAATTCCACAAGCACGTTCCAGGTTGATGAAGGGAATGGGCAGTGGCACTGCTTCTTAAATCTGTGATGGTGTTTCTGGCCCTCTCGATGAGGGTGGGTCCTCTAAGCTTGAGAGGTGTTGCCGAGACTGCGTTTTCATCCAAGTCGTTGAGAGATTCATTGGCCCTGAGTTGATCGTTGGTGCTCTCTGTGCTGTTGTTGTCTTGATCCTTGGCTACAACATGACAGTGTCCAGATTAGAAACTGGTTTCACAGGCTTTTCTGAAACAGCGTTTGTGAAGAAATTTCCCGTATTAGGGCATGACCTGACATCGTATGATGTATTGAATGTCTAAATCGGATTGACAGATGAAGCATTTGTCTTGAAAGGGTTGCATTTCCGGTCCCATTCCTAGCAAACGTAAACTCTGTCTGAAAACCATGTTCAAGGTGAATGATGGGAAAAGTGGGATCTATTAAATAAGCTGGGAAGGGGTCGCATGTTTTTTTGGTCACATGGTGGAGGGGGGATGGGGTCTCCTCCTCTGTTGTGACATCATGGAAAAGGGGACTTGTGATTGGGGGATGAGTGTGACATAAAGGTCGAGGTTGTGTGGCCTCTTCACTCTTGGTGTTCCACTGGTCTTAAGCATTACGATGCCTCCTACAAGCAGTTATGAAGTCGTTAAGACTGATGCCGAGAATGCCTTGAATAGATTGAGTGTTGAATGGGATTGTGTGCGGAGAAAGCGACTGAATCATAAGAATGAACATTTTAGGAAGAGGATGAAGGAGCGGATGGATCTGATCCTGAGAGTCAACCAAAAATTCAAGAAATGCAAGGAAAGTCTGCAAGCTCTTCACTTGGTGTACGCAAGCGTGTGGAGAGATGGAGAAACGGAGTTGCATTTTCAGACATGGACATGTTATTTGAGTATCTCAGTAATATCTGATGTTTTTTTAATGTGGGGTTCCCTTGGGGTTGAACCCCACCACATCTCTCGAAAGTCAATGATCATGCAGAAATGAAACATGAAAATAAAATTTTGATGAAACAATGATTGCTACCACTTCCAAAAAATGTGACTTACGGTGATGGGGCAATGATGAATTTTATCGTCTTGGTGAAAATCGCAACTGGGTAACAATGAATCGTTGAGAAATTGAGTTCTTAACACATCGTATTTGGGACAGCCCAAAGTTTCTATTGAGGGATTGAGGGAAGGAATGTTCAGTTTTTGTAACAAGTCTTTTTCTGTGTCCTCCATTGTAGCCAGTACCACAGTTCTTTTGCCTTCGCTACATGGCATGTACATCCGGCAGATATTCTTGACCAATGTTCCTAGCACTAGGGGGTTCTGAAAATGTTTGGCTGGGGTGGGTTGATAAGTGAGTCCATGGATCTTGCTGCACACGAAATGCACAGTTCATTTGCCTTTGTCGTGCAAGGTCTTGTAAGGTATGGAAATGGAGAAAGCATGACATCCCTGTTCTTCGTTCCAAGTGTAATATGCCAATTCCCGTACATGAAAAGTCTTGTTGACGAAAAAACCTTCCAAGTCCAAAATGAAGCAGAGATCATCCTCTAACATGTCCATGTTTGAAATGAGACACTTGTTGAAAATGCATCTTGTCTTATGAAATGAGTGAACCAATCAAGGCTTGTCATTGGGTCAGTGCGACCAATCCCCTTCTTTCCATGTACTGTTTTTCTTTTGGGGGTGAATTCGTCCCATGGATCTTGCAGGGGTTTTTGCCTGGAGTTTCCTTGAATTGAACAGACCTGATTCCTGTTTGATTTTCTTTGGCTTCTTATTATTGTCCATTTTCTTTCTCTTCCTGGTGCTACAGCTGTATGAGATATTTGGCAGACAAATGAGGCTTGAGAGAATTATTGACCAAACCTTGATCGGGTAGCATGTAACAGGTGGGCGATTCTTCTGGACTGGACTGAGCCATGGCGTCTGATGACGAGGGAATGATGAAGCTATGTGCTGCACTCTGTCTATATAGCACTTGTTACATGTTCAGTACTTTTCCATGACATGGTCTGTACTTTTCCGTGAACCTGACCAATCAGGAACGAATGTGACCAAATAAAGGCATATGAGGTGACAGCACATTGTATAAAGGTCGATGTGTGGCCTCAAGTTTTGTCATTTTTTTGTGACACTGGTTGGCAGTGACGAGGTGCAAGTCAAAGAAGAGATGGACAGTACTCAGAATGAGACTGAGAAAAAAATTGATGGATGGAGAAATCTAAGAGATCAAAAGAGAAGTGGACAAAAAAGAATGCTGATCTCGACGTTCATGATGTTGAACAAAACCATCGACACCATTTTGTTGGAGGAATTCACTGAGACAAACATGAAGATGAAAGAGTTCAGAAAAGTCTTGGCTAAAGGAGTTTTGCTTTTTGCTGCGAAGCACAAGGAAGACAAAGCAAAGGTTGACCATTAGAGCGGCTTGGAAAGTCTACAGGGAGCGTGGAGACAAGAAGTCCACCTTGGAGATGTTCATGAAAGAAATGGACAGCGAACTTTGGGTTACAGATTGCGTGGAGAAGAAGTGCATGGAGAGTGACTGTAGTTTTACTATGATTCAGTAATTTTACTTTGAACTCATGATTTTTTTGTTGTGACCAATCGTGACTCATTATGACCTTATAAGGTAATTTTGTATACACCAATCGGAATATGTTGTTGACTTGTATCTAAGAATGTGAGTTTTTGTTTCATTTTTTTGTTATCAAGATGACAAGTAAACTGTTGTACAGCAACAGTAACGAGATCCGTAGTTTGATTGAGTCCATCTGTGGATAGTCTGCGACTCCCTTAAAGTGTTTCGACGATGAACTCGGACCAATGTTGGTCGACCCCTTGTTTCATGAGAAGCTGGAATGCGATTGGTCGATGCGTGAATAGGGCACGTTCGATATATCAATATTCAAGCATGGCGCCGAGGCTTTCAGGACAAAATTGCAAATTTCCCAAGTTTCTTTTGCCTCTCAATTCGCAAAAGACACTTCGATACAAAGAAAACAACTCCATATATGGATGTTTATCCTGAAAGCCTCGGAGCCCTGTTAGAATATTGATATGTCGAACATGGCCTATTGATCAAAAACGACCAGAGTGGGAGCGTCAGGTTGTTCCCCTGTTGAAAGCGCAAAAGTACGCTTATCTGTTCACCAACGAATGGTGTGTGATGTCTTACGTGAAGGAGTTGGATAAGGTCTTCTTTCGATCAACATTCACCCCACCAAGAACGTTGGAGGACCAACAATGCCTTTTGAGCACCAAGTTTTTGACCTTCACGATGAGACGAGATCAAGAGTTTGATCGAACCTGCCACCTACGCTCGTGACACGGCTGAGAGACTGACTGCCAAACTGAAACGGCCCATGGATTTGGGTACTCCCTTGGATTTCTGAGAAGTCTGTGATAAGGTGGAGGAATAGGTGCTTCGACTCGATCGAGAGGTCTCTGATTGGAAAGATCGGTTCTTCTTCAATGCTTGGATTCCGAGAAGGATGATCGTTGTTCGGAATGTAAAGAAAGAATGAGGGTGGCTTTTTATGTCACGGACGATCGAAGCTAAGCATTGAAGTGGAACCTCACGGGGACTGGTGCTGTCAAAGAGAATGTAAATATTACAAGATGGACATATTTGACGATATCTACGTAGAGTCCGATGTAAGGGAGACCCCATCGTTCATGAGGGGTGGTCAGATTAAAATGGGATGCTTTTGTCAATAAAGTTCATTTTTGATCATAACAACAATCTTTATTTGTGCCCAGAAATTACACAGTATAGAGTGACTTAAATACAAGACAAAAAAAATTACAAAAGAAAAGAGCACAGCCACTTAGAAATAGCAAAGCTAATCCAGCTAAGTGGCTGGGCCAAGCAGAATGAAATTTGCTAATACGCTTACTGAACAAGAACAATGGACACAATTACCGTTCACACACACACACCCACACAAATAACAATAGACAAGGGGATGTGCACATACAAAAACTGGAAAATAAAAGCACATCAATGAACCAGTCAGTAGTTAGAGATAAGTGATTCTTTTAGGAGGATTTTAAAACAGGTGCGACTTTTAGATTTTAGTGAGTCTTCAATGGAATTCCAAACTTTAACTCCAGAAAAACGAATGTTAAATGCCTGACTTGAGTGAATGGAACGCTTTGTGCGTGCGTTGTGAGCGTGTGTATGAAAAATACAGAACTGCCCCCATTCTCACGACTTTGAGCGATGACCCTTGTCGAGTGTTTTTGGAAACACGCGTTAAACAAAATGTGGGACGTTTCGTGGTCTTTATATTGTGGCTGAAGAAACAACCCTTTTCATTCGGATGGTACACACTCATCCGTAAAAACCATGCCAAACTATTTAACGAGTGTCTCATCCAGTTGAGTCTTATGAAGAAAAAAAGAAGGTGGTCCCATTTGCCAAATTGCTGTCTTGGTATGAAGACCCCAGTGTGGTAGGTAGTCTGGGAGAAGTGACACATTTTGCCAAAGTGCAAAAGTTCCCCCTGGCCAAAGTCCACAAAAAGTTAGAAGCTGATTTTGGATACACACTTAACCAACGAGACGTTTTTGTACTTTACCTGTATTGGACTTTGACTTCAACAAACAGTGGGTGGCGGGTCTCATCGTAGTGGGTAACATTGCCAAATCCAATCGAGGTTATTGCTACCTGTTGACTGTGGTGGATGTGTTGTCCAAGTATGCCTGGGTGGAACCCATCAAGTCCAAGACCAGCAAGGACATGATAGCTGCCTTTGAGAAAAATCTGGAAACGGAATGTCGGTTGAACACCTCATTGGTTGCAGACGGATGATGGAAAGGATTGACCTTTCAAGCCTTCGTCATTTTTTTGACCAGCGGAAATAGCAAAGTTAGCATGATCAAACGATTCAATCGCATGTTGAAAAAAATATATATTGTTGCTTCACTGTCAAAAACAAATTGAGTTTTTTACCAGTGTTAAAATAGTTGGTCTTGGGGTATAATCGCTCGTACCATCAGAGCATCAAGATGAAAGTGACGACGGGATCAAGAAACCTGCTCTGAAATAATGAAAGACTTTTACGTGCAATTGATGAGTAATGCCAGTAAGACGGAATTCCCTTCCAACACCGCTAACAGTTTCAAGAATCATTTACCGTACCCATTGCAGTTCCGAGAACAGGGATGGAAAGTGGGATTGGCCAGCTTGTCGTAACACACACCTCTGGCATGAGCCCATCAAACCACAACTTCGAACTGGACAATCTCATCTGTCGATTCAGATGGACCATGCAAGGACTGACGACTGATGCCAACAATAAGCCTGTGGTGGTTCCAGTACACATTGAGTTGACAATCAATGGGCCAGACCTGATCGATGATCGACTCAAAGTGACGAGTGGTAAATCTTTTGTGCAATACATGGTGTGTTGATTCAAATGCAAACTGACTTTTCTCGAGAGTAGCAGTGGAGAAGGCCCTTGAGCCCCGGACGGCAAAGGATTTGACGCCATCTTTCGATAGGAGGGGGAAGAACTGCTCCTGGACAACAGGTACACTTTCCTGGATCAATCAGGAGACAGAAAGCGTCCCGAAATGTTATTGGGACATAAACTGGTCACGACCATGAACTGGATCGGATAGGCAGGAGCATGGGAACTACGAGTTGTTGGGAAATCTCGTCAAGGAAATTCCCAACGATGTCATACCAGACAGGATCCAGATAGACTGAAAGCAAGGCAACAGTGAGAATGATTGGAGGCCCTATTGGATCTACTCGAACAAGGGATTGCAAGTTAGTCTCTACTGCAGTTGGTTGTTGTACTATCTGGACGAGGCTTACCAGAAAGCGTTCGGAGGTAGCGTGTCCACGTGCACGCCTCATCGAAGTCCCCTCTACAGTGGAACCCCGCTATAACGAAGTGCCACGGTACCGAAGAAATGTTCGTTATAGTGGGGTCTTCGTTATAGCGAAGACCCCGTTATAACGAATTATCTCGTTAACAACAAAAATATTCGTTATAGCGGGGTAACCAACCTGAACAGTGTGATACAGATCACGTAAAACAGTCTACAGACTTGCGCGTGAACAGCTCCATTAAAATAAAGCAAAGCTCTGAAGGTCAAAGTTTCTTTATCTTGACCAATAGGAGTCGTGTTTGGCTTATCAACCATTTGTATCATCATGTCGTTTTTACTGACTGCGAGCGACAGGACAA
>JAHPZR010054044.1:0-18279 GCA_019787425.1 Platygyra sinensis | reverse complement strand
TATAAATTCACTCAACATGATATAGTGTCGCAAAGTCTCTTAAGCACACGAAGAGCCCTCGCTTGAGACCGCTGAGGAAATAAAAATGATTTTTAAAGCAAACTTTGTTTTCTATAAGCTCAAAACAAAATATACTTATTATTAAGTGCTATTCATAAGAGTACCGACTATGCCGTCCAAGTCACTTGGTGTTTCAGTAAACAAACTACTCTTTCACAAGACTAGTCTAGTCTTCCACGTTTGGACTGAAATATCCACCTCATACTGGCACAAAAGAAGAGTTTTTAAAAATTTAAGGTGGCTCTGAACGACCTTCGCAGAATTTTTTTTAACTTTGCAAAAAGTTGCATCTTATCATGCTGATTACAATTCGAAAATAAAAAATGGGGGTCACCGAGCTCGTTTTTGAGTTATAAGCGCTTAAAGCTAAAATTAAGGGTGTTTTCAGCAGGCCATTTTGTTGCTGTGGTAACCTATTGTACCACAAAAAATAACAGCAACTTGTTCCCCGATGATTGGGTAGTTTGTTGATACCATGATTTTGGTATCAACCAATAAAGAGTGGTTATAATGACCCATCAAACTGCAAGTCTTGGAAAGTACTGGAAACTGTTTCCAACCACCTTAAAGAGTCAGGCGACGGAATGTTTAATAGAGAACTGAAAAAACTGGAAGACAGCCCCATAAAAACTGAAGTTCGTGAATTCCGCCGCTTCCCATTCTACTGTTTCTGTATCACCATCCCCAATACTCGTGCGAGAACTTGAACAAGAACATATACGTCAGTTCGGTTTATATCTCTCACAAACCTCTACCTTCAAGTGGCCTTTAAGAGAACTAGCGTATATATATCTGGAGAAGTTGCAGCTCCATACGGCACAAAACTGAATGTGACGTCGAGAAACAAGCCGATGTCAAGAGCAAGACTGTCTTGAAATAGATCTCTGGAAGTCGCACTTTTAGTCGCTATTTTTACACTTTTTAGTTTTGTTGGTTCTTTGCCTTATTTAACTCGGATTCTGACGCAAATGCGCATGTTTCCACTAAACAACATGTAACAGAAATTGAAAACAACAATATATAACAAAAGTAATAAAAACTTTCACCCATGACCTCCTGATACCTCCCCGAAGAAGTAGTTTCTAATTTTTGACTGAAGTTCAATTGGTGAAATTCAATACGCTGATTCAACCACTCGAAATTCTATTGTAGTGAATGCTGAGTAAGCACGCAATTGCAAAGTTTTGACACTCCGTTTGTCGCGAATGGCTGTCTTAAAGATCATATAAGTCGGTAAAAGCTAATTTGACTGGCTTTCCTCTAAACGACCTCGTTGTAGCTTCGTAGGGTCTGACAATGTTAGACGTTGAGTTGTGACTGGGATTTAGCGTGCAAACGTACACGTTACTCGTACTCAGTCCATAATCTGACGGTCTGCAACGCATCGATGCATAGGCCCGTCGCATATACCTGAATTTCTTTACGAAGAACGACCGAACGTAACCGGAAAATTTCCGATTGCGAGCGATAAAAATCACCGGATAACACACTGAACGGAAGCTCATAGCGACCTTGGCGATGCTGTGCAGTGCGAGAGAGTAGAAACTCGAACTGTCCTCTCTGAAAACATACAATATCATGCTTGGCGTGAGGCAGAGGAAGTACACAGCTATGATAAGAATCGTTGTGAACGCGGACTTCATGTACGCATCAGCAGGATTCCTAGGATATTCCAGAACGTGAACACGAGCGCGCTTGTGAATGGCGCTCCGGAGGATTCGTACGCTTGCGTAAAATATTATACAGCATGGAACAAAAAAGGACAATATCCAGAGTACGATCCGAAACGTTAGCACAGGAACGTTGTGATGCTCTCGCAATGTCAGGTATTTTTCGCAGTTTCCGAGCACCCAGGCAATAAATCTCTTTCCGGGCTTGTTTATAAGGATTAAGTCCCAGGGAATCGCCGACACCACAGCTTGGCTCCAAATGAAGATGATAACACGCGTGATTACTTTCTTAGTGAACTTGTGATGACTTCTTTTCACGACAGCAAAGTAGCGATCCACAGCAATTGCCGCCAAACTCAACACGGAAACAAAAAACAAAAACATGTTGACTGTGCCGGCAAGAATACACAAGTTTCCGCCCAGAACTTCGAGTCGAATCAGGCTTGATCCGTAGACAAGAATGCCATTGATGGCGAATGAAAACTCCGCAGAAATGTGGCTTATAACTAACATATTGGTGGGTGTTTGCATTCTGTAATCCCGCCAATAAGCCACAAGAAGGATCCCGTTGCCAATCATTCCTAACACAAACAGGATCAACACTATGATTCCCTGGCTGAGTATGGCACATTTGTCGTTTGCCACTTCAGTCGCAAAAACCATCTCTTTTCAGTGTCCAACTGATGAATAACCTCTTAGAGGGTGTCTTGCTATAAAACGGCGCCTATGTGTTTGCTGTCCCCACTAGATCGCTGGAAAAACTTGATCAAGTCATGAACATTCCGGAGCATCTACTAATGATATCTCTTGTCGATTTCTTGTTGTTTTTTAGTTGTCTGGTATGAGTTAAACACTTGTCACACAGCTAATCACCCGTTGAATTGTTAAGTGTCTTAAATAAAATCTTTCTGAGCGACAATGCATAATGTGCAATATTGAACACTTAAATGCTCATGAATCAAATAACTTATTACTAATGTGTACCTAATTACTAACGTGGTCTTGTTGTAGCCATCAACAACAACTTCTGTAGCTTGTTCTTTAAAAAGAGCTGTTTGCTTCGATATAATTCGAATACACAAGTGTGGTTTTAGCGGTTTGGCACATGATCAGATGTCAGCTGGTTTCGAGAGCCTTGGTGAAGAGTTATATTTAGGTCACCAAAAAAATCTATTTCAACAAGTCTTCAATATTGGCTTTAAATCATTTATCCTTGTGTGAGGTGAGACCCGAATTAGCTTCGTCATGTTGTTAAGCGGATTGCCCACTAACAACGACCTCAAATCGGATGTTTCGACTATAATAGTTTACTCTCGGTAATACAGCAAATTCATCCTTTTATTCAGTCGTCGTAATATTACCAACGTTAATAATGTTTCATGCAGTTCATGCAAGATAAACCACAATATCATCTACACTCAAGACAAACTCAAGAGCCAGCAACCGGGAATATGATTTTAAAGTGCTCCCACTGAAGCAGCTTTATTGTGGAATGAATTTTTTGACTGGTGGTCACGAGTCACGAGTGAAAACTTTCAGTTACCAGACTCAACTCTTTTACACGGACCTATAGCTACAAACTCACTCAATGCAAACACCATCAACCCCTAAGCCGGCTTGGCTTTGCCGGCTGGTGGCAAAATATTTTACTAATCTACAAAAGCAATTTGAATGAACAATCTTTACTCTTATCACTGTTCGATAAAACATGATGACTTCGAGAAAACACTATTACCGAAAGATACATCGCAATGGCAAAAACAAAACTGCCAAGCTCTTTAATTCTGAAGCCATCTTGCGGGCATTGAAGCCTAAAATGACATGCCGGGCATAACTTCGTCAAAAAGTGCATGTTATTAGCACCAAACATATGGCTAGCGCTAGTAGTGTTTCTACTGTTACTCTGATAGTTTTGCCGTTTTGAGAAAGAAATAATTTTTTTGATTTGCGAACAAGTAGCACACATGAAATAACTTTGAGATAGACACACGTTTTAAGTTTGCAATACATGCATGTTTCGGATGATCAACATTCATCGATTCATCAGTTGTATTCGCTACTGATGATGGATGCTTATCATCGAAAACATGTATTGCAAACTTCAAACTGTGTGTTTCTACCTCAACATATTTTTTTACGGTTTAATTAAAAACAGATAATTGTGTTGTGTTCACAGATTTTCAGCAAACAAAATTATATTCATTTGAAAATCCCAGTCTCGGGTTCGTCCATTCTTAAATTTCTTTCGAATTTTGCAAATTTCAGCCTCGATACAACTGATGACCTTCAATGTAGCTGAGATTCGTTTCAAACTTTTAAAAGAAGGCTAACTTGATTTGTTCGAAGTAGTCCAAATCAAGGTTGTACAGTGCAAACGAGACCTTACCAAGTTACTGTAATTTACTGTGTAGCTTGTAAACTGCTAAAGTACTTAATTAATGTTAAAGCCAAACAAAAAAAAAATGATATTAAAAGGGAAAGAAACAAGGAGGTCAATTTACAGTTCTGGCATGCTTTCAAGTGTGTTTTTTTTCCGATTCAGTGTTTTTTATTAATTACGTTAACGTTATCTTCAACAACTTTGGACTGAATCACTGGCAACAAGTGTGAAACCCAGCTGTTCCGTGCGTTGCTTATCATAACAAGCTGCTTTTATCCAAGAATTAAACGGCGAACATGCGATGCAATCTAAGAGTGCACTTTGACTTAGTTGAGCGGAATATTTTTCGCTGATATAGGGGGAATTGATCACGATTTGATTGAATTGATCCGAATAACAGCGATTACCGTATTTAAGTAAATCAGATTATCGACTCCATGCGGCATGCAATAAGCGTTGGCTGGTCCATTGGCGCTGCACACATTTCAGTGTTATTGCATGACTGGAGTACGGCTTGAAATAATTGTCGGATAAATTATAATTCAAAATTTTCGGCGAGCAACCTCACCCTTTCATATGCGAAGTCCCCTCCCTCGCGCGCTTCCCGCGGGATGGCACACGTTAGCTCTCATACTCTGTACATTCAAAATACGCTGTACATTTGCAATGAGAACTGAAAATCACTCAACACAATTGAAAATTGATCGAAATATTTTAACACAATTTATAACGCTCTTGAATTTTTTTACACTGTCTTCCAGCCCTTCAGAAATATCAGCTGACAACACTTGGACAAGGCGGAAAATGTAAATAACTTGCATGATAGGCTGACACTGATACTCATAATATCGACCCAATTTCCGTCTTTTAGTTGTTTGGTTGATAATTTCAAGCATTGAATGCAAGTGCTTGCTTCCTGTCACACGGGTTCCGTTTGTAAAATTATTTACAGTTATTTAGTCGTGTTTCTTTCAGTGTGGGAGATTTGCTTGTTGTACAAACCGACCAAATCAGTGATCGATTTCGTGCATGGAAGGTAATGCATATGTAAGCGATACTTCTAACTCTTCGGGTGAGATCGAAGTGAAGTACTAAGCTTAGAACAAAATCTGATATAACATAGTAGTAGTCAGGAGAACCAGGTCAAGTGTAGGGCATAGTGTCCGGGAGGTTCTGTGATGCCGGATGGAAGAATATTGGATTTTGCCCGGGAGCTGTGTCAGGTGTACCCCACGGCTATTCTTGCTGTTGCGTGCTTCCAAAATAATATTAATTTTTGTTGCACCAAACCAGAAGCATATCACCTAGACTAGGTGATATCCTTCTGACCAAACTGATAAGGTTGTCATCAAATAGCTTTGTACCGTATGTGTTGAAATGGCTTTGTGCCAAATTTGTTCAACGAAAAGCTGATTCTGACGAATTGGATACATATGTCCCGAGGCACTAAATGTTCATGCCTTATTAAAGACATCTAATTTTGAACTCAGCTGCTCAGCCATCCGTTTTTATTTTTTTTATTAACTTTGCTCCTTTGCTTCTTTGCTTGAGTTGGACGAAAAGAAAAACGCAGAAAGAAGAGAGAGAGGAGAGAATGTTTGTTTTTCGTTGCACTCTTGAGTTTACCATGTGCAGTCTTCCGTTGTACGCGACACCCAATATGGCCTCCAATATGGCGATAAGGTAAGATAATAAGGTAACTTTATTTTTGAGTTGTAAACGTAGAGAGTGGTTGTCCGAGCCAGGGGCTGATGACAAAAACGCACGACTATTTACAATGCTCTCACGCACGACTGTTTTCAATACTCATGATTTATTTAATTCTCAACCTCGGATAACATGCACTTGTAGCTTTTTGATTGGTTCACTGTATCTCGTTTACCAGCCATAATACTTGCGTTTGACCTTATATGGAAATGGTCAAAGGTCGCTCGGCATAAAATTTTCACGGGGAGCCAAAAAAATGCATCAAAAAAGCAGATTCTGTGAGCTATCCACAAAAGAAATTCAAGAAATTATGGACAAGGCTGTCCCAGAGACAACATAGTAATGGGCACGTATTACAAAAGTTCATCCACAAAATCCATAAGAGCCTCCACACAACAAGCCTTTTTCCATTATCTCCGACCCCGCTTTTTTGAGGCAAATGAAGTTCTAGACACTTTCGTGAGAAACCTAAGGAAAACCAGAAAAACTGCTGGCGTTGTCCACAAAAGAGCAATTTCGACGGAGCAGCTGATGAAATTATTTGAGAGCAGTGAACAGTCGGACTGGCCGACAGCTTGAACCCTGCCCAGTCACAGAGGACGGCTTGGTTCTACCTTGGCCTCTTTTTTGGAAGACGGGGACGTGAAAACCAGCGACAGTTGACACCGGCGAGGGTTTGAATACTACGAACTGAACAGAAGTCAACACCAGGGCACTCTCGCAGATCACGGCTCAAGATGAATCGGATGCGAAGATATTTACCTACCCGGGATCTGAAAGGTGCCCAGTAAAAAACGCTCAAGAGCTACCTGGGACATCGCAGATGCTCTGTTTCAGAGACCAAGAGATGGTCAAAGAAAGAAGTTCAATCCCGCAGACGACAAAATCTGGTTTTGAAGCGCACCTCTTGTCAAAGCGAGCAGCCATAAACTGAACCACATCTCACAAACCACTGCCTCAGAGCCACATCTGTTAGTGCTCTCTGCACGACCATAATTGCATAACGGGACGCAAGTCCATCTGGGCAGTTGAGTCCTACAACGAGCAGCCTTCGATCAGTGGAACAACAACAGAAGGTGTTACTCGTTCTTAGTGATTTCATTGGAAATACGTCTTCTGGTGGTGACACGAAAACGTGATTAGCAAGCGTGATTAGCAAGCACGCATTAGAAAATGGCGGTTTTTTCTTTACGGCTGGACCTCGCCAAAGAAGTGAATCGTCATTTTCTAGAAAACGACTACCGCGACCTATCATTTTTTTTTCTGTTGTTTTGAATTGAGTAGTAAATTCCTCTTTGTAAAATAAATATGGGTTGAGCAAAAAACAATCGTCAGAAACGTGAATTTAGCGAGCAATCGTGACTATAATCATGGTGCGATTATAAGGATTTATATGAAATAAACAAGGTGCTGCTGCTCCTAAACGAACATGGGGACCCCTCATTTTAATTTCAAAATTTAAGTTTCTATGATATAAACAATCAATTGGCAAAGTTTGAGAAAAATCTCAGTGTAGGTTCTATTTCAGTGGAATGACCTTAAACTGAGATCCCGACACATGGGTTCAGGGTTGGCCGTCATCATTTCAGGAGTCTTTGTTAAATAACTCTGTGACATGGAGATAATTCAAGTCTGGCACACATTAAAAATCTAACCTACCTCGTCTGCCAAGTGACTGTTTCCTGTCACTCTCTAGTTAACTCCTTGTTTCTTGCCTGTCTCTCTTCTTTACTATCCCCGTCATGTCCTCCCATCTCCTGTTCATCTTCATCTTCTCTTCAATATATGCTGAAAACGCGATACTGAAAGTGGGTTCTTTTCATATGCATTGTGAACAGTTTTTTCTCAGCGTTCATAATGAATCTGCAACAAATACCCAAGCCTCTTTCTTCTTCTACAGAGATACAGTATTGGAATATTTAGCCTGAAGAATATGCTAGGGAAAAATATACATAATATATTTTTAAAAAAGAAATTCAATACATCCATATAAATGTATGTATTTATACAGAAAATTTTTAATGCTATAATTGTATGTTGAAATACAATATAATATATTTCTTTTAAAAAATTCAATATATCCATATAAATGTATGTATGTTTACAGAAAATTTTTAATGCTATTGTATGTTTAAATTGTACGATGTCTACCTTTGTTCCCCTAGTCAAGATATTTTATCATTTGTTTTTCTAAGATCTGGAAAACATAATTTTTTTCACATTTGTACAATTACTTCAAATTATGGAATAATATTGGCATCAAGGTGATTCTATAATGAACACTTAATGACTGGTCCCGAGGGGAACAGTGAATTTTGTTTCCCGAGAATCTCAATATTTCCCGAGACGAAGTCCAGGGAAACATTGAGATTCGAGGGAAACAAAATTCACTTTTCCCCAAGGGACCAGTCATTAAGTGATTTGTTATATAGCAAAACAAAACAAAAGCAAATTTTGAAAAACGCGCCGAGATTCCAGCGACAACATCAGGCCATCTCTGATCACGTGCAACAGCGGTCAACATTTCGCGGGTAACAGTGAACTGTTTCCCGTTTGACGTCATAGTTTTCGCAATGTTGCCCGCTCTTGCCCGCTCATGGCATTTGGCGGGAAACAGTTTCATTGTTAGATGTCATGTGACCATGAACTAGCCAATGAATGGGCGCGCTGTAGCAGGAAAAACGCCAGCTATATAACAACACAACTTAGCTTACTTCAGGGTGTTGCATAGCACAAGAACTTCGCTCATCGCCAGAGAAAACCGTATTTACTTCTCAATGGCCACACGTCCCCATGAAGAGCAAGGTCCTATCTATGTTATAAAATCAAATATGCCGGACAAGGAGTCGGTAAATCGTTTGAGTTTGGAAAATTTCGAGTTTAACTATTTACACGAGTATTTAGGAGATACAAGGAAGGTAACTAGGAAAACACATTTACTGAATACTCGTCAAGAGCAACTTTTCTTGCCCGAGGGGCACTCGTCAGAAAGAAACGGGCGATCGCGAACAGAAATCAGTGGGAATAATTTGCTTTTGGTGGAGCAAGGCACAAGGAATGTATCTACCTATTTTTAACTTCAAACTCTAATTTTAAAACAACACCAAATCTTCCAAATTTCCTATTTCCATAAATTTTACTAATCCTTTGAGAAAAACTATTTATCTCCAAATATACCTAAAAATCACCAAAAATTTACAAAAAGACCCAAAACATAGATATGTGAAATGAGCATAGAGATTCTTGATTGCTTGAAACCGTAAACGAGATATTTGCATTAAAAACATAAAACCCAGCCAAAATACGGCTTTCGGGTGTACCCCCGCCTTAATCAGGGTATCGATTTATCAATTTTTGTCTTAAATGGGATATCTTTTCTTGGACGATAAACAGCAAAATTTTTACAAGCTCTTGTAAATTAAAATTGACTTCCGTTGACTTTGGCATTGATACCAGGCACAGTAACACAACAAGAAAGCCACACAATTTGTAACCGCAACTTTTAATCTATGTCTTAATAAGGGTATCAAAAATCGGAATTCTGTCTTAAACAGGGTAAGAAAATCAGCGATATTTGTCTTAAACAGGGTCAGGGTATGAGGGACCTGGCCGCACCTCCCCACCCAGGGATATATTCAAGCTGCTGGGCCCTGGGCCCCTGTTTATTTCGCCTTTTTGACAGTCGAGAAAGAGATCTGGGTATGAAGCTGACACGTCATGCAACATAAATAAAGGTAAAACAAAGAAGATCAGATCACGTCGCCTTCACTGAGCAAAATAGGCTACTCCAATGGGACGCAAAGATGCAGAAGGAAGATCGGATGTAGAAAAATTCAGGAAGAATATAGGTGAGGGCTTAATCCATGTTTAACGCTTTTCTTTATGTAGCTTAAAAATCTTTGCTTGCCACCTTTAGCGTGTATTTGAAGGTAAGCTTCATTTTATTGAAGAGAGAGAGAACGACATTGACTATTTGGTTCAGGCGGGAACCTCGCCACGGGTGTAGGTTGGCCCTTAATTAGGTGCATCTTTTCGGCTGCCTCAACGCTCTTGTGCGAGGCTTACGTTTCAAACGTATCTTCCGGCCTAAAAATGGCCTGTTTCGACTCGTCTGTGCAGTCTGCCCTCCATGATGGCGTGGAAGTTATAGATTTTCCCTGATGGGGATGGGGTGGTGATTGCCGTGATTATGACCACTGAGAAAAATATGCGCAAGTGACTAATGCAAAATGCAAAGAGTAGAACTGCCCTATAGATGCAGTTATGTGGATAAGAATGTGTGCCAGTGGTTATTGAATGCTAGCTGTTGTTAAAGAATGTTTGCAGAAGAGCAATTAATTATTCATTCCTCAATTTTGCCTAAAAGAAGAAAAACAAAATGGTTCTTAAGGACGTTCGCGCCCGTTGCTACTGCACATCTCTAGTGTGCACGCTATTCATTGGTCACGCGCGTGCCACGTCATTTTCAAGCGTGCGCATGGAGTGGAAAACTCAACAAAATATAGGGCTGATGACTTTTGCGTTAACTTTGTGTGCGAATATTTTTAGTTGGATGCTCGGTGACCCCCACTTTTTTCGGCAGATCACTTCCTTTTCCGATTCTTTTCATTATTATAATACTAAAAAACAAAAAAATTCTGTACGTGGGAAGTTTAAATTATTTTTCATATACTATTCAAATAGGGTCGAATTGGTACGTGGATACAGGTGTGCGTAACTTAGAAGTTGTATCTTTTAAGACTAATTCCAGCTGATTTAATGACATATGTAGCAAAGATCTATCAAATAGGCCTATAATATATGCTGTTTTAAACACACATAACTTAGATATGATTCTTCAACTTAAATATATGCCGATAGTAATGAATCCGACCAAAATTGCCTCGAATGACTGGAAATCCTAGAAATGCTATGGTCAGTGAGCTGCGCCTTATCTTCAAAACGAGTTTGGTGACCCCCGATTTTTTTTACGTTTTTAATCTAATCTTTTCACTCTCTAGTCCTGCAGTCAAAGTTTTAAAAAAATCTGTGCGTGGGAAGTTTTTGGGCACAAATGTCCTTAATAGGCCATTTTTAGCACAGGAAAAAATAACGGATTCCCATTTTTGGATATTTTAGGGTACATGTATTTAAAGAATACCCAATAAAAATCCCAAATTTGGCAAAGAGAGGTAAGTCCCAACCAGGGAAATCCCAACAAATTCCCTGATTGGGACTTGTCTCACTTTGCCAAATTTGGGATTTTTTATTGGGTATTCTTTAAATACCCTAAAGTATCCAAAAATGGGAATCCATTATTTTTTCCTGTGTAGTGCATTTAAATTCGAATTAATTTAATTTCCTTGGCAAAACACTATTTAGTCCTCTCAAAGTAAAATGATAGTCTAAACTAGTACTGTTGATACATAGCTAAATTTATCCATGTGAGCTAAATAACATTGATTTCTGCAGTAATTGGATTGGATTATGTCTGCAAGAGCACACATAAATAAATAAATGTACCTTGTTGTGCAAATTTGTGAGATATGCTTCTAGAATTCTCAGTTTGCTTTCAACATAGTTACTAGTTAGTTACTTACTATGCTTTCAATAAACCTTGCAGGATGTTTCCTAAGATACTGAACAAACACCTAGCACTCTGACTAATATTACAATGAAACATAGGACCGCCTTGCATTGTAAAAAAAAAAAGCATTCACCACCAGCAATTCTGAATGTTTTCCTGACCCTACAGTAGAATTCAAAATCTGATTGATTTTCTATAATAATTTGTTTACAAAGTTTCAAGACAGTCAGTCTGTTCACAGTAGTTGATGACCCATATGAACTACAATCACTTATTAAACATAATATATAGATTTAGGCCAGCCTTAAAGCAAAGCTCCTGGGCCAGGTTGCTCAGAGCCCCATTAAGCTAACCCAGGAAAAGGTAGAATTTTGATTTGAGTTTTGTAACTTTGTGGTGAGGTTTTCTGTATTATATTGTTTGGCCTCCTGTTTTGAGTTTTAATGATCACCATATACACAAACCAAAGCAGCAAAAAAAAAACATTTGTATAGGAGAAAAAGTTATAATTTGGTTAACTTTTAAACCTGGGTTAGCGTTAACCGGCTTCCAAACAATCCTGCCCTGACATGAGTCCACGATCCAATTTAAATCCAGGACTTGGTCACCAGACAGCTTCATAAAAACACGCAACCTTGATGAGCTCTAAACCTGAGCCTGTGATATGGTCACGAGATACTGGTCAGCGGACCTCTTGATATTACAGCTGTCAATTAAACATAATATGGATGTCTAATATCAAAGATATATGCTGTAATCCAAGACTGCATGACTTGGTATTAGCTGGATGGCCGCAATGTTGTGCGACGTCGTCGTTTGTCGTTGTCGTTGGGCGCACATGCCTGTGATCCATTCCACTAGCCATGTTGACCATAAAAAAGAGTTGCATGGGTTCCTATTTCTATGCATCCATGTATACTGTATACCTGTTTCTATAATTATGGTGCTGACCGCATGGGCTCCGCTATCACATCTGAAATAGTTACATGTACTGTACTGTTATTCTTTGTCTTTTACAAGAGCAGTACAGCTTTCATATCGATAGTTTTTCGATCACTACAAGGTTATCCCAGCATGGCTGCTCAAGAGGCTCAATAATGAAACATCAGAGCTCAATATTTCCTCTGAAGAGGCTCAATTTTCCCACATTGGGGTGCAATATTTCTCTAAAGAGGCCCAGTTTTTCTCATGTAAGGCTAAAACTATTTCCAAAATAATGGAGTGTCAGCAAGGGTTGTTTATTTACAATATGTGTCAACAAATTGATACTCAGTACGGTAACCATAGAAATTTGTGATTTGTCTTGTCGCAAATCCCTACGCAACCTTTCAACTGATTGGTTGGAAACAAAATATGAAAGCTGTGAGAAGAAAATGTTGTAATTAAAAATACTAAATAAAAAAACTCACCTCATTTTTGAGGAATACTTTCAAGAGCTGAGATCAAAGGAAGCTGCCAAGATCTTCATTTGCCATTGATGACTATCGGCAAAACATTGTTGATGCACAGTGTTTGCAAGAGACAGCAAGAATGGATATCTGTTGTCCTGATTGGCTCAGAAGTACACCTTTTGCTCCTCATTTACAGAAAATAAACATTCATTTGAGTCCAAATTTGTTTCATTACAGTCAATATACTCTCATTAACACCAATATGACCTTCATTTGCATATAAGGAACATTCAAGAATAACAGTTGCATATGTGTTAACATTCAAAATCATTAAAAGATAAACAATACCATCCTTTGACATTCATTGACTGAAAAGGTATTTTCATTTTGGTCGAAATGAAATTTGTTGTCACAAAACGACAATCATTTGTACACTTTTGAACAATCCTTATTCAACAAAAGACTTTCAAAAACACAATTTGCATTTCAATCCATTCCATTTCAATTATTGCATTACTATACAATTATATCCATGGAGGTAACAATCTTTAGTGGCTACATCAACTAGGTAGGCAGCAGGTTTAGTGCACTTAACCACCACCCTATTTTTGCTCACAGACAAATTATTATCGTGGTGATAATCATCATACCCCATGGGTTGGCATTACGATCAAGCATTGTGCACAGTTGTTGGGTCAGGTGTTCTTGTGCAATAGCTGAATACAATAATAAAGCATCTACATGATAATTAGGATTTTGTCAAGATAGTAAAACTTCAGTCACTTTCACCAGTAACTGAGAGCCATCATAATCAAATCTATTTTATTTAAGCTGTAATTCTGCAGTGTTTTTTTTTTACTTTGTTGTGGAATTTGACGTTTCATCCCAAGCAGTCACTCAGGGGAGCCTGCATTTTTGCACTCTGAGGTGTCATAAGATTGCTTCTTTGGGGTTTTTTGCTACAGTGTGTTTGGAATAAAGAAGGTGATGCATTCTTATGATCAGGAAACCAATTACTTGGGTAAACCATTTGCTTTAAAATGCTACAGTAACTATGATCAAAAAATCATTTCCTTGTTTCATTCAGATTTTGAAAGTGTGTTCGCTTAACACCTAACTGGCAAAGAATCTAGAGAAAATTATGGCGTCATTTACTAACTAGCTTAAAATTTCAGCGTGTAAATGCAATTTATCATTCATGCAAAACACAGGTTTAAAAGTCTGAAAGCCCAAAACTCCCATTCTGCATATTAATTCAGCCGTGTACACAGGCATTGCATTCTTAAGCTAGGAAGTCTTTGACGTCATTTTCTCCTCAACCCAGCTCTCTCAAGATTTTAAAGTTAGTAATGGTGGATCAATAAGTAAGAAAATTTCAGTTAAAATAAACAGGTGTCTTTTTAAAATCAGAACTTCAAACTTGGGTCAGTTAGTGTTTAGTTAATATTATTGTTTTGAAATCCAAAGAAAAAAATTGTTTTTGTGGTTGTAGTAGCACTTTAAATTTATGTTCTCATTGCTCAATAAATTACAGTGTGTACAACTTCTTTGTTACATGACTGTATGCTTTTTTGTTTGTTTGGTTTTTTCTTTTTTTGCTGTATCAGGAAAACAGGAATTCAAAGGTCGTAGCAAAAAGAAGACACTATCAATTCGTGACAAAGCGCAATCCAGGAGATCAAGTGGAACTATTCAGGTGAATTAATATTCAAGATAGCAAAATTAATAACTATTATTGACTTGTGAGAACACAACAACAAACAACAAGATCAAATTATTCTCACTGTTCCTTTGACATAGTCTGAGTTTGAAATGAGTTTTTAATGGCACTCGTGTTGGACACAGAACTTGACTTCAGCTCGTGTTGTTAAAAAGTGACATAGTACACTCAAAACCTTTATACAGGTGGGGGCTAGGGGGTGATGGCTAGGGGGTAATAAGAGATAGACATGAATGTTTTAAACTGAGTTGATAAAAAATGTCCCTAACATCCAGTGGTATCAAAGGCATGCAAAACACTGAGTTCACTCTACACTGAGTTCACTGTACAGAGCCCCTGCTGAATCTCAAATAACCTACTTGTAGGTGAACAAGCACAGCCCTTTCACATTAGATAAAGGGGAAGCCCGTTTTATTTAAGAGATACTCAGTTTTATCTCAGTTTTTAATAACTGTTGCACACACAAGACACTTATTTACAGTTCTGTACCTCTAAAATATGTTATTTAAGAAATAGAAAGCATGCTCTGTGTTTCTATCAAGTTTTAGTATAAATCTACTAGCGTTCTATCACGAATGCTGTTCTCTGATTGGCTATGCTACTCACTGAAAGAAGTTAAAAACTTCGTAAGCTGCGTGGCACTTGTTATTACAATAAAAAATGAAGGTTAAAAATGTTTCTAGACTGAAAATGATTCATAACGACATTCCACTGATGAAGGGCACAGTCCCGAAACGTTTGGACATTTACCCTAATTTTGGCACTTCTAGAAACATTTTTAACCTTCATTTTTTATGCTACTCACTATCTATTCTGTAATAGATAGTGAGTAGCGTAACCGTGTGCACTTGTTAACAAAATGACGGCCGTTTCTTGGCGTTTTTGAAGTGTTGAGAAGAAGATTTAGATTAAGTTTTGAACGACTAGTAGATTTATACTAAAACAATTAAATTATTCCCTCTCGATTTCTATTGCGCGATAGTTTACTCGGGCTGCGCCCTCGTCAACTATCATGCAATAGAAATCTCGAGCTCATAATCTAATTGTTCAATAGAAATAATTAAGTGGAAGCTTGGGAGAATGAGAAATGCTGTGGGAACACGAGCTGCAGGTGATTATCTGCACAGCTTTTTCGAGTTCTCCCAAGTTTTCACAAGTGTTTAACACAATAGAAACACAGAGAACATGTTTTCTATTTTTTTAAGAAAAACACCCTGCAACGAAAACAAGGGAAATAGCTTTACTTTGGTCAAAATGTAAATTCTCTTTGCTGGTGCCATCATTGCATCCAGCAACAACTTGTGCTAGTTCTGTGTTTCTATTGAGTTATGCAAAAACGATTTTTAACCAATCAGTGCGCTTATTTTCTTAGGGATGTTTTCTAAATATTGTTTGTCACTCCACATGTTTTGCAAGAGATTGCATTTGTGAAACAAGTAAAAGGAGCTGAATATAAATGTGTGAACTGATTGTAGCAAACAGTGCCACCTTATATTGGAGACTTGTATGTTCCTATGTGAGTCAGAACAATTTAATTTGATTCTGACAGACCAGTTGTGTACTGACCAATCACAATAAACGTGAGCAAACCTAAAACCACAAACCAACTTACAATTGCTGTTTGCTAGTTTTCTCATACCTGATTGCCTTCCCCTTGGCTTTGCAACACATGTAAAAAACATTCCATAACTATTTGTGGTATTTGTGAGTTTCCCATTGAATGAATCTCATTTCTTTTTAGATTGTGTTATTGTATTTGTTTGTTGTCCTTGCTGTCCTGGTGTCACTGTACTTTGTGTTTTACACTGTATATGCCAGCAACAAAGAGGAAAGCCACTCCAGTTGACAAGAAAGAGGTACAAAGTAAAACTTCATAATCCACATTATATTGAATTGTGGCCCTGGTTTTCTATCTCCCTACCCTAACCATCATCCAGTAGGAACTTAAGGTGGCTGAACACAGTTTTTGATACCTCTGTTTCATTTACATTTTTCTCTAAAACCCTTGATCCTTTGGTCACCAAAAATGGCAGCAAGCAAGTTAACAACACAAACTTAAACTTTTTGATAATGAAACTGACGTATTTACCGTTGCCATGGCAACATGATCAAATATAAACAGGTGTTTAAAATCGGTTTTGTTTATTTGCAGAAAATCTAGTCATTAGATTTTCTTTATAATTTGCATGCAACAAGCTTGTAACGATACTCGCAAGTTAGCGCTATTTTAATAATAATTTAACAAACAGATCTGTAATTATCCCTCTTTGATGGTTCACTGGCATATCTTGAATTTCCTTTGTTAAAGTTCAATTTTTTTGCAATCCTCCAGTTACATATTTCCTAAAGTATTTTCGTGCCAAATTTCGTGAAATTCTAATGCGTGGTTCTCGAGAAATAAGCGCCTCCGAGAAGTCAATTTTTCACTCAATCGCACTTTTTTCGACTTACTACGCATGCGCTGCATTTAACTGGGTTCTTTTAGCAACAAAGAAATAGCAGAGCTGAGTTCTTTGCATCGTTACCTTTCTAACATACCTTTGTAATAACAGAGTAAAACCATCAATTCAATACATTGTGTTCATTTGTGAAGAAAAAAATAGTACAGATAGGGCAGACATTGAGTAAATAAAATGATCGCTGTATTTATGCCATGTTTGTTTTTTATGCAATACTTGTGCGCGCGCTGAATCGCGTTAGCAAGAGCGCGCGCCAAAACTGTGTTCGGCCACCTTAAAATGATTCCCTAGTTTTGCATTGCGCATTCCTACTGCGCACGATTTTTGCGTCATTAGCGCGCGCACATGAGTGCGTGCGCGTACAAAACGTAAGAGATTTCCCTCATACTAAGCTCGATAGCGAGATAAATGCTCCTTTTCTCTTAAACGAGCACGGTGACCCCCACTTTTTATTTTATTTATTCAATGAGAACAATATCCTCAATAACTAAGAAAAAAAATTGCAGAAATCTATGGCTACTTTTCTGGCAAATGAAATAAATGCTACAGATAGAAACGTAAGGCCGAACAGAACAAGTCCAAATTTACATGTATGTTTCCTTTAAAGGATAAAAATATTAATTAATGATGAAGGGTGGTGAAGCCATTTTTTCTGGGACGTAGATGAATAAACAATCAAAGAAAGTCGAACTCTGTGTGATATAACACGCCGCATTGGAAAAATAATCGCGCTTTTTTGTTGCGCACGGAGATCACTAAAAGTCACCTTAATTAACAATTAGATTATGAGCTCGAGATTTCTATGAGGTGATAGTTGAAGAGGCCGAAGGCCAAATCAACTATCACATAGAAATCGAAAGTGAATAATCTTATTGTTTTAGTAGAATTCTTTCTAAAGTTTACTTCAAATAAAGGTTTCCAATTATTTCTCGACGTATTATTAAACTTTGCGCCTTTAAAAGATTGCCCGGATTGGATCCATGTAAACAGGCGGTCCAGGAACAAAATTCGTCCGTGCAAAAACTTGTCCGGACCCGTGTAAACGGGGCCTTATTAAGTGTGCAAGTTTGGGACCTTCTTTTTTCAGGTCCCAAACTTGCACACTTAGGCCCCGTTTACACGGGTCCGGAAAAAATTTTGCACGGGCGAATTTTGTTCCTGGACCGCCTGTTTACATGGATCCATGCAAATTCTGTTGCAGTGGTGTTTACACGGATCCGTGCAAAGTTTAGACCAGTCGCGGTATTTGATTTCAGGCCATAACCGCGCTATCTGAGCAAAAAGTTGCACGGTTCGGGTGTTTACACGACTCCGTACAAATATGGA
>JAHPZR010054043.1:0-31663 GCA_019787425.1 Platygyra sinensis | reverse complement strand
AATTGTGTCAGTGTATGGTTGTGTTTGCATTGATAATGTTGCCCATTCAGAGTTAAATTTAGAACATTGTTTTTAAACTATTTCTATTTCTGCTGAACACTCCTAGACTAGAGGTCAGAAGGAAGTTAAAATGTGGTGATCTTAGGTTGGTGGTGTCAAATTTTAAGCCAAAATGGAGCAAAGCAGTTTTTGAAATTCTCCATGTTCACATTTATTTATTATGTAAATTACACTTGAACAAGTGCTGTATTTTATCTGGCAAAATTATGTTTTAGTTCAATGTTTCTGTTAAAGACTTGACAATTTGTTTTTTATCCAATCTTGCTAGGATGTTAATGTAACACAGTCCATTCATTCAGTCAATCTGTAACTTTCACATCAAAATATACTAGTAAACAAATGAAAATATAACTTCATTGTGTCCTAACTTGTGTTTCAATAGAAAGAAACTATGTTCATTGTCCCTAGAACACCAGGGCGTATAATGATATTTTTCTCTATGGTCACAGTCTTAAAGATCACAGTATGTGGTTCTGTGTTTTCATTTAGTTTAGTTAAGAGCAATAGAAAATAATTTTCACAGAAGAAGACAGGATCTCTGGTTAATTGTGTTAATCAGGTCAATTAGTGTAAATCTAGTGATATGTTTTTCAAGCCAAACTAACTTGGGGGCAGGTTGTTTCAGGTTCTGGTGCTATACTCATGAATTTTTAATATCAATAAGTAAGGGTTTGTTCCTCCCTCAGAAGACTACAATTAGCAAGTTAATTATCTATTTGGGTTGCACTGTTTTCAATGAAACATTTCTATGAAGTCACCGATTTTAACACTTTGTTAAACATTTTATCATAGAAAGAAATTAAAGAAATTTGGTAATTTTTTTTAACTAATAAAAGAAACAGAAAAATTTTAACCTTCTTAACTGCATATGGAGGGAAAATGTATCTGTCATAAATGATTTTATTGGTTTTATGACTAGATGTTTCTTAGCAACTTTGTTACCAAACTTTCTTCATACATTAGGTTTTTTGCTTCGTGGCCTGTTTTTTTGAGATTTTGATTTTTTTAAAATTGTTTCAATTTTTGTTCTTTAGCTTTCCTTTCTAAGTGTTATCTTTGAGTTGCTTACCCCCAAGTAAAACTTTCTTTTCAGTTCATTGGCTTCAAATTTTCAGGAGAGCAGGTCATATTGATACCAGTGGAAGACAAAAGTAAAATTCACAATGTGCCATCACCCGCGACCTGCCATTTTAATAATTTTGTGCATTGTATAACTGCTGACCACTAGTAATGCAGTCTACGAATTTGTCAGGCATTTCATTTGGTAATGAGAGACTGGTGGAGTTTCTGCATGCAAAAAGATCGTTGATTGACAATTTAACATCAGAAAGAAACGCAGAGTTTAATTTATATTTTATTAATTCATCGACTAATTCATCAACTTAAGGCCTCTTCATTGCGGAGTCCTTTGAAGTGCAGGCTATATTTTTAGTGTGATGTGTAATAATAATGAGTCATGACTTTTACAAAATTGCCATGATTATAGTGTTCAGATATTTAGACTGTGTTCACACTTTGTGCCCAAGTATGATTCTCACTGGGCATCATTGTGAACACACTTTTTTCCAAGTGCTCCTGTGCCTGGTAAAAGGTCTGGACCTTGCACTTGGGCAATAAATGGTAGTTGGGTCTTAAGTGACTGTGCACAGTGTCTGAGTGCTACACTATTTTGTGCTGGTTCCCAGGGACCAGGACTTGGGTGCCAAGTGTTATACATCCTTGACACATCATTTAAGGTTTGGAGTCAGTTAAATATTTATTATATGTTTCATTTTCAAAGGTCAGCAATGGTGTTCAGTACACTCAACCACTTGCTGTTCAACCCTATGCAGAGGTGGCTGTTCCCCCTTCCATTGACACAACACAGCAGTTGCAGCAGTTACAGACACAAACCCTCCAGCTTCAGCCATCTGAAGTTCTGATTCAGAATGGCGACACAGGACCAAAGAGACTTCATGTCACCAATATCCCATTTAGATTTCGAGATCATGATCTAGTTCAAATGTTTGGGGTTTGTATCCATTTGTTGCCCGTGTTATGTAGAAAACACTACAACTTGCAATGAATTTACATGATTGTACATACTTTATGCAATGCTTTCAAGTGGTATACCTCGGTCAATGGAATAACCCATGTGTCACATGTATTTTCTTGTTATGCACAGCAGCCTTTAGGAGTGCATTGTAAAAAATGTAATGTAAATTTAATGTCAGCACAGGGAGTGCTTGCACAATCACCTGAGCCAGAGGCTCGTGATAAAGTGCTTGACAATAATCCAGATTGAATTGGAATTTGGAAATGTTGGTTTTTGAGGAGAGGGGAAAACCGGAGTACCCGGAAAAAACCTCTTAGAGCAAGGAAGAGAACCAACAACAAACTCCGCCCACGTATGACACCAGGTCCAGGAATCGAACCCCGGACACATTGGTGGGAGGCGAGCACTCTCACCACTGCACCATCCCTGCTCCCCAAATCCCTATTAGTGAGTGCAGTTTCATGTTTTTAAAAAGTCACAAGACTAGTGTAAATTAATTCCAATTTGAAAGAGGAAAACCATATGATTACTTTTTAATAATATTTAAACATGAAAAAATTTACATGGAGGAAGTGTGAAAGCCATTTCTTCTCATTTGGGAAAACATTTTTGCAAAGTTTTTGCACAAAATTTTCGTCATCATGTTACGTGATCAATATCATTGACTTAGAAAATTTCATATTGTCTTTAAGCCAATCATAATCCAGGATTATGATGTGAAATTGCAGTGGTGTTACACTTTTTTCACCAATGTTACACTTGAACTACATTGCTCTCAGCCAAACAGAATCAAGTAATTTTTTCATGTATAATAACTGTATTTCTTTGGAAAGCATTAAAACATGTGTAGGGCAACTTTGCCTAAATTGCATGTAGGAGATAAAAATACCATTGATAAAATGCTGAATTTTTACTTCTCCTGATAGTGATTTATACATGTATGTTTACTTATTTACTCTGCCCCTCAGTGAAACAAAGTTTTTGATCTTTTCACAGCAATTTGGTACTCTGGCAGATTGTGAAATAATCTACAATGAACGAGGTTCAAAGGTATTTATCTAATTTACTCTGGCAGTGCATACTACTCTTCTTTATCAGACAGTATAAATGCAGTATAACTCATCGGCATGTTTACTTGGTCTTTTTTCAGGGTTAAATTGAGGGCAATCTATATTATAACAATATTAATTAAAGTTTTGGTAGGAAAAATTTACATTTACATGCATTTTAGCCAATGAATATGGCATTTTTAGTTAAAACCCAACCCAAACTGCTCTGGAAAATCCATATTTTCTTTTTGAATGTTGAGACGCATCCCCAATAAACATCCTTGACATGGGTGTAGATATTTTCTAGAACTAACGATATTGCCATGACATTAAATATTAAATAAGTATTAAGTAAGCACACAATCTATTGTAGGGATTTGGTTTTGTCACATTTGCAAATTCTGCTGATGCAATGAAAGCTCGGGAAAAGCTCAATGGCACTATTGTGGATGGAAGAAAAATAGAGGTTTGAAGTGAACTTCTTGTTGTATAGTTACATTGTACATGTACATGTAGTCGGTTTGCATTTCACTTTTACTTCTTCTCATCAGTTCACAGCTTACCCCATTTTCACTGTGAGTATTCACCATACGTATTCCATTAAATTTAACCTTTTCGCTCTGATGGTCAAACGTCAAATCAAAAGATCTTCTTCACATTAGCTACATTGAATTGATGTTTGTCATATTATAAAATGAATTTGCCATTCACATGGTCTGACAATCGTCAAATACTGGAAAGAAGCAATTTGTAGAAAATTGTCCCATACTACTATTCCAGTATCTGTCTGAGAGTCGTACAATTTACACAAGCCATTTGCGTTTTACAAAAACATTGAAATAATTGAATACACCTATATTGCTTTATGCACCCAAGACTACTGGCAAATGTATCAATATACAATCATGTACAAAAATGTGGTTGAAATTTGCAGGTCATTATAAAGCGAGTGAGAAAATTTGTCTTGATTTTACTTTCGACTCTGTGCTGGTAAAATTCTCGGTTTTCATGTGACATAATCGTATTCCAAAATTAAAAACTACCTAGTTTCCTTCTGAGGTTTTAGTTATATCAGATAAAAAACCCTATAGGAACTTGGTGTTTCACAACGTTTTAGCTTGACAGGGTTTTTTCTTTTGTAATAGAGCATGTTTGAATTTCTAAACTTTTACGTTGCGGGACATGAAAATGGCAGCCCAAGAAAGCTGTCGGATAAGTAAAAAGATGAGTTATTGCTTTTAGTTTTTGCTAACTAAACAGTGCTTGCACTAGAGGAAGCGTTTATTTCAATGAGTCAGATCTCTAGAGCCATAATTTTTTGTTTCAATAGCAAAACTCAGTGACAGATGTTTCTGTTACTTTATGGCCACCATATTTGTGCCCCTCAGAAGGACACAAACATGGCCTCTCCATACAAAGCTCTATAAATTTGGGTGACACACTTCTGCAAGTAACACGCAAATGAAAAACAGCAAAGACCTGATTCTTGGCGAGGTTGTTAATATATAAATCATATATTCTATCTCAGATTCTTGACTTTATTCATTGCATGGTTACGATTTTTAGTTTTGATCACATGACTGGTGAAAACCGAGAATAGGGATTTGAATTTTTACTTTCAGATTTGAACTTGGTGACTCTGAAGAGTGAAAAGGTTAAAATAGGAAATGCTGAAACATAACACTAACACATTTTATTCCTGCATGTATTGCATGATTTCACATTGACACTGATAATTTTTCACTTAGGTAAACAATGCAACCCCTCGACCGCACGCCAAAAAAAGTCCGGGCCAAAATCGAGGACCCTATACCAATGGTACAGCATGCTTTGTTCCCCTTCTCGTTTCGTTGATCTGTAGTGGCATGTACTGTGTGTAAGAGAATGCATGTGTCCTCCTGTATGGAGTACTGATTTAGCAGATAAGTATTTGTGTCCAGCATAGTGATCAATGCTACAAGAGATGTCTGTTACATAAAACGGTTTGTCATGTTTCTAATTATCTTTACGTACTGTGATAGTGCTGCTCACTTTGAAAGGGCAAAGGATCAAGTGAAACACTAAGTAAACAAAAATATTCAAGTGATAGAATAGGCATCCATCCTTTCATAAAAAAAATTAGAAATTATAAGATAAAATATTAATTACAAATTTGAATGCCATTCTTCAAATTTTAAAAGTGAAAAATGTTAGCTCTTTGATATTTTATTTCTTTTAAATTTAACATTTTTAAGTTTGAAATCTCCTTTGTTAAGTTTTGGTAAAGGTATTTGATATCTTTTTTCAGAAGCTGGATAACATTTTTATGTTTATTTTCTTTTTTCTGCAACAAGCTTACCATTAGAATAATGAATTGATTTGATGATCATCATTTTCAGTTTGCTTGTAAAAAAAAAAAAAGAAGAAAATCAGGATTGTACTTTCTTGTAATACTAAATTGATAATTTAAGTGCCAAGGATATAAAAACTGTAAACTGTAAGTGATTGCAGGGATATTTTTTGCATATATTCCTTCCGAGCTGATTATAAAACACAAGCAAAAAATCCCCCTGACAAAATTTGATTAAAGGACTACTCAGCAATGTGAACCTTCATTCTCATAGACAAAACATGCCATCTTCCTTCCTTCCTTCCTGGTTGGCAATATGCATAGAAAATTGACCATAATAAATAACTGTGTTTTTCAGGTACCTCATTCCGTGGCATGAGAGGGGTTCGTCGGGCTTCTCCAGTGAACAAGTTTAGTACAAGGACTATTCAACCTCCGCAAGTGCCCACATACAACAGCACGTATGCTGGGTGAGCAGTCGTTTGACACTCTGATCAAAATTTCATTTCTGTTTAATATGCACATTGATTTATTGCGAAACAAACACATGCTGAGAATTGGGATGATCATCAACAACAGGGTTGATATGCAATAGCTCAGTCAAATGGCTAGTAGGAAAAGAAACTCATTACCCTAGGAAAGAAATGATGGGAGATTTTGAGTACGTCAGCTATTTGCAAAGGCTAAACATTCTTCTGGATTAGTGAATCTTGTTATCACTTCTAATTGTCATTACCAACCTGTGTATGGGCATACTATGTAAGGTACCCTTTGCTTTTAGTCAAAAATAGACCATGTCAAACTGACTTGTTATACCAAGCCTGATAAGATTCAACTGAGCAAATTTTGCTTTATGATCTTCAAAAGATATATCTCCTTCAATATCAACTCTCATATACAGCACTGTATGTCTGGACACAGTTACTAAATGGCACAGTTAAATCAGTTAAACATCTGTATGTTTTGGAAACAGGGTGGTACATTTATGAGAATGAGCAGCTTCCACTATTGTGGCCTGGGTTCAACTCCTATACCCAGTATCCTAAATGTTAATTGTTACATTTTACATTTTTTTATATTTGCATAGAATTCTCCATCAGTTATTTAAGGAATAGACCACAAGTTTCTATAGTTTATAGGATGATAAACCATGTGGGATGTTGGTAGAACACAAGAAGAATTCTTAAATCGTGGGCCGCAATTACGAATTCTTCAAGTTTCCTACCGACATCCCAAGTGGTTTATGAGTTTACTGGCATAATAAACCATAGCTGATTGACCAATCAGAGTGCATGCATTGATTTGGTTATTATATAAATGACATAAAAATTCTGTCATAATCCTAGATCACCTTTTGCCATCTGTTTAATTTCTTTCATTATTTGTGTTTTTTAATGCATTTTTGTTGTCGGGGTAGTTATGACGGATATGATCAGACCTATGGTGCCAGGAGAATAGGAAGTTTTACTGGGTAAGAAAAAAATGGATTGTGAAATGCTTTTGTCTTTAATGTTGTTATTTCATTTAAAGATGCCATGTTCTGTTCTGTGTTTATTTATATTACCTGTGTTTCCCAACAGGTATGAAGCAGCACCTTATGGTGGTGGATATGGCCCGGTAAATAACTTGTTGTCGTTGTTGTTCACATTACCCACCTGTTTTACCACATCATAATTTTATGTGACTGCGTGCTGATATACATGTAATCCTATTAAACTTGAGACAAATTTTAGATGAATACAAGTTTCAGACACTAGAAAACATACCAAGATCATAATGAAACTAGCAACTGTGGTTTTCAAAATTATTAAGGTTATTCCTTAGTATTGCATTGCGCATCCCTACTGCGCATGATTTTCGCGTCATCAGCGCGCGCACGTGCAAAACGTATGAGATTTCCCTCAAACTATGCTCGATAACGGAATAAATTCTCCTTTTCTGTTAAACGAGCACGGTGACCCCCGATTTTTTCAGGGATTTGCTAAGAAGAGCCCAATGAAGAACATATTTGAAGAGGAAAAAAAGGTTGATAGTAGAACACGATAGTTCCCAACTGGGTGTATTTTGGCCATGGCGAGGACCTCAAGCTGATCGCGGAAATCTCCGAAAAAGTGCAATATTCCCGCAAACAAGCAATCCAAAACGGCTTAAATGAAGCAATACTGCTTATGTCAATAAATGAAGCTTTACCTTCAAGACAAAACTTTGTGCCTTTCAAGTAACCAAGATTTAATTCTGTACGAAGGCGATTCGAACTTTTAACGCGCAACCAGTAAAAATACCCCATTTTAAGAGCCTGCTGACGCGTAAACGAGCACGGTGACCCCATTTTTTTATTGCATTTTTATAATG
The DNA here is from genome assembly GCA_019787425.1 of Platygyra sinensis. Classification (NCBI taxonomy): domain Eukaryota; kingdom Metazoa; phylum Cnidaria; class Anthozoa; order Scleractinia; family Merulinidae; genus Platygyra; species Platygyra sinensis. The sequence continues at coordinate 23,838 of JAHPZR010054043.1, read as the reverse complement.
TTCATATCATGAATGTTCATTACGCCAAGTTTCAAAAAAAGTTTGATAGTAGAACAATTTCAAGGGAATTACCTTAAATCAAGTTTTCTTTTAATCATATTGTAAGTTGTGTAAGTAGTATTAGTACTGCGAGTGGATTAAGTTATCGTATCATAGTTTAAGTGTAAAGTATTAGTATTGTAAGTAGCGTTAGTAATCATGCAGTATTGAAAGTAACGTAAAAAGTGCGAGGGCCTGTCTAAAGGAAGAGAGGGTTACCCTAGATGGCGGGTTATCCTAGAACTCACACATTTCCTCTTTTTTAGCTCATCGTGTTTACAAGGCAGCTACGGTTACCCGTGGAGGTGGGTTATCCTATCTGCTTGCTAGGTTTACCCTAGCAGGCGGGTTAACTTTTTCCTTTTTTAACACTCCAGGTAAGGTTAACCTGGCTGTGCCTACCTCGTTCTAATTGTTTCCAGATCCTTTAAGTGAGGGGTTATCCTTCCCGTGATATTTTACTTGAAAACCCGGGCTATCTTTTGCCCTCCAGCTAGAGTTAACCTCCTTGCTAGGGTAATCCTCGCTACTTGTAAACAGGCCTTAAGTCTTGGTATTGTAAGTGGCGCAAACAGTCGCATCTTATAAGAAGTATTGTAAGACAGTTAAAGTAGTGCAAGTAACTGTGTCAGCATTGTAAATAGTGTCCGTGGCTGTATAAGCACTGCAAGCAGTGTTTGTGATGACAAAAAAATACTAAAAAAAGTTCATCAAGTTTAATAGGATTACATGTATATCAGCACGCAGTCACATAAAATTATGATGTGGTAAAACAGGTGGGTAATGTGAACAACAACGACAACAAGTTATTTACCGGGCCATATCCACCACCATAAGGTGCTGCTTCATACCTGTTGGGAAACACAGGTAATATAAATAAACACAGAACAGAACATGGCATCTTTAAATGAAATAACAACATTAAAGACAAAAGCATTTCACAATCCATTTTTTTCTTACCCAGTAAAACTTCCTATTCTCCTGGCACCATAGGTCTGATCATATCCGTCATAACTACCCCGACAACAAAAATGCATTAAAAAACACAAATAATGAAAGAAATTAAACAGATGGCAAAAGGTGATCTAGGATTATGACAGAATTTTTATGTCATTTATATAATAACCAAATCAATGCATGCACTCTGATTGGTCAATCAGCTATGGTTTATTATGCCAGTAAACTCATAAACCACTTGGGATGTCGGTAGGAAACTTGAAGAATTCGTAATTGCGGCCCACGATTTAAGAATTCTTCTTGTGTTCTACCAACATCCCACATGGTTTATCATCCTATAAACTATAGAAACTTGTGGTCTATTCCTTAAATAACTGATGGAGAATTCTATGCAAATATAAAAAAATGTAAAATGTAACAATTAACATTTAGGATACTGGGTATAGGAGTTGAACCCAGGCCACAATAGTGGAAGCTGCTCATTCTCATAAATGTACCACCCTGTTTCCAAAACATACAGATGTTTAACTGATTTAACTGTGCCATTTAGTAACTGTGTCCAGACATACAGTGCTGTATATGAGAGTTGATATTGAAGGAGATATATCTTTTGAAGATCATAAAGCAAAATTTGCTCAGTTGAATCTTATCAGGCTTGGTATAACAAGTCAGTTTGACATGGTCTATTTTTGACTAAAAGCAAAGGGTACCTTACATAGTATGCCCATACACAGGTTGGTAATGACAATTAGAAGTGATAACAAGATTCACTAATCCAGAAGAATGTTTAGCCTTTGCAAATAGCTGACGTACTCAAAATCTCCCATCATTTCTTTCCTAGGGTAATGAGTTTCTTTTCCTACTAGCCATTTGACTGAGCTATTGCATATCAACCCTGTTGTTGATGATCATCCCAATTCTCAGCATGTGTTTGTTTCGCAATAAATCAATGTGCATATTAAACAGAAATGAAATTTTGATCAGAGTGTCAAACGACTGCTCACCCAGCATACGTGCTGTTGTATGTGGGCACTTGCGGAGGTTGAATAGTCCTTGTACTAAACTTGTTCACTGGAGAAGCCCGACGAACCCCTCTCATGCCACGGAATGAGGTACCTGAAAAACACAGTTATTTATTATGGTCAATTTTCTATGCATATTGCCAACCAGGAAGGAAGGAAGGAAGATGGCATGTTTTGTCTATGAGAATGAAGGTTCACATTGCTGAGTAGTCCTTTAATCAAATTTTGTCAGGGGGATTTTTTGCTTGTGTTTTATAATCAGCTCGGAAGGAATATATGCAAAAAATATCCCTGCAATCACTTACAGTTTACAGTTTTTATATCCTTGGCACTTAAATTATCAATTTAGTATTACAAGAAAGTACAATCCTGATTTTCTTCTTTTTTTTTTTTACAAGCAAACTGAAAATGATGATCATCAAATCAATTCATTATTCTAATGGTAAGCTTGTTGCAGAAAAAAGAAAATAAACATAAAAATGTTATCCAGCTTCTGAAAAAAGATATCAAATACCTTTACCAAAACTTAACAAAGGAGATTTCAAACTTAAAAATGTTAAATTTAAAAGAAATAAAATATCAAAGAGCTAACATTTTTCACTTTTAAAATTTGAAGAATGGCATTCAAATTTGTAATTAATATTTTATCTTATAATTTCTAATTTTTTTTATGAAAGGATGGATGCCTATTCTATCACTTGAATATTTTTGTTTACTTAGTGTTTCACTTGATCCTTTGCCCTTTCAAAGTGAGCAGCACTATCACAGTACGTAAAGATAATTAGAAACATGACAAACCGTTTTATGTAACAGACATCTCTTGTAGCATTGATCACTATGCTGGACACAAATACTTATCTGCTAAATCAGTACTCCATACAGGAGGACACATGCATTCTCTTACACACAGTACATGCCACTACAGATCAACGAAACGAGAAGGGGAACAAAGCATGCTGTACCATTGGTATAGGGTCCTCGATTTTGGCCCGGACTTTTTTTGGCGTGCGGTCGAGGGGTTGCATTGTTTACCTAAGTGAAAAATTATCAGTGTCAATGTGAAATCATGCAATACATGCAGGAATAAAATGTGTTAGTGTTATGTTTCAGCATTTCCTATTTTAACCTTTTCACTCTTCAGAGTCACCAAGTTCAAATCTGAAAGTAAAAATTCAAATCCCTATTCTCGGTTTTCACCAGTCATGTGATCAAAACTAAAAATCGTAACCATGCAATGAATAAAGTCAAGAATCTGAGATAGAATATATGATTTATATATTAACAACCTCGCCAAGAATCAGGTCTTTGCTGTTTTTCATTTGCGTGTTACTTGCAGAAGTGTGTCACCCAAATTTATAGAGCTTTGTATGGAGAGGCCATGTTTGTGTCCTTCTGAGGGGCACAAATATGGTGGCCATAAAGTAACAGAAACATCTGTCACTGAGTTTTGCTATTGAAACAAAAAATTATGGCTCTAGAGATCTGACTCATTGAAATAAACGCTTCCTCTAGTGCAAGCACTGTTTAGTTAGCAAAAACTAAAAGCAATAACTCATCTTTTTACTTATCCGACAGCTTTCTTGGGCTGCCATTTTCATGTCCCGCAACGTAAAAGTTTAGAAATTCAAACATGCTCTATTACAAAAGAAAAAACCCTGTCAAGCTAAAACGTTGTGAAACACCAAGTTCCTATAGGGTTTTTTATCTGATATAACTAAAACCTCAGAAGGAAACTAGGTAGTTTTTAATTTTGGAATACGATTATGTCACATGAAAACCGAGAATTTTACCAGCACAGAGTCGAAAGTAAAATCAAGACAAATTTTCTCACTCGCTTTATAATGACCTGCAAATTTCAACCACATTTTTGTACATGATTGTATATTGATACATTTGCCAGTAGTCTTGGGTGCATAAAGCAATATAGGTGTATTCAATTATTTCAATGTTTTTGTAAAACGCAAATGGCTTGTGTAAATTGTACGACTCTCAGACAGATACTGGAATAGTAGTATGGGACAATTTTCTACAAATTGCTTCTTTCCAGTATTTGACGATTGTCAGACCATGTGAATGGCAAATTCATTTTATAATATGACAAACATCAATTCAATGTAGCTAATGTGAAGAAGATCTTTTGATTTGACGTTTGACCATCAGAGCGAAAAGGTTAAATTTAATGGAATACGTATGGTGAATACTCACAGTGAAAATGGGGTAAGCTGTGAACTGATGAGAAGAAGTAAAAGTGAAATGCAAACCGACTACATGTACATGTACAATGTAACTATACAACAAGAAGTTCACTTCAAACCTCTATTTTTCTTCCATCCACAATAGTGCCATTGAGCTTTTCCCGAGCTTTCATTGCATCAGCAGAATTTGCAAATGTGACAAAACCAAATCCCTACAATAGATTGTGTGCTTACTTAATACTTATTTAATATTTAATGTCATGGCAATATCGTTAGTTCTAGAAAATATCTACACCCATGTCAAGGATGTTTATTGGGGATGCGTCTCAACATTCAAAAAGAAAATATGGATTTTCCAGAGCAGTTTGGGTTGGGTTTTAACTAAAAATGCCATATTCATTGGCTAAAATGCATGTAAATGTAAATTTTTCCTACCAAAACTTTAATTAATATTGTTATAATATAGATTGCCCTCAATTTAACCCTGAAAAAAGACCAAGTAAACATGCCGATGAGTTATACTGCATTTATACTGTCTGATAAAGAAGAGTAGTATGCACTGCCAGAGTAAATTAGATAAATACCTTTGAACCTCGTTCATTGTAGATTATTTCACAATCTGCCAGAGTACCAAATTGCTGTGAAAAGATCAAAAACTTTGTTTCACTGAGGGGCAGAGTAAATAAGTAAACATACATGTATAAATCACTATCAGGAGAAGTAAAAATTCAGCATTTTATCAATGGTATTTTTATCTCCTACATGCAATTTAGGCAAAGTTGCCCTACACATGTTTTAATGCTTTCCAAAGAAATACAGTTATTATACATGAAAAAATTACTTGATTCTGTTTGGCTGAGAGCAATGTAGTTCAAGTGTAACATTGGTGAAAAAAGTGTAACACCACTGCAATTTCACATCATAATCCTGGATTATGATTGGCTTAAAGACAATATGAAATTTTCTAAGTCAATGATATTGATCACGTAACATGATGACGAAAATTTTGTGCAAAAACTTTGCAAAAATGTTTTCCCAAATGAGAAGAAATGGCTTTCACACTTCCTCCATGTAAATTTTTTCATGTTTAAATATTATTAAAAAGTAATCATATGGTTTTCCTCTTTCAAATTGGAATTAATTTACACTAGTCTTGTGACTTTTTAAAAACATGAAACTGCACTCACTAATAGGGATTTGGGGAGCAGGGATGGTGCAGTGGTGAGAGTGCTCGCCTCCCACCAATGTGTCCGGGGTTCGATTCCTGGACCTGGTGTCATACGTGGGCGGAGTTTGTTGTTGGTTCTCTTCCTTGCTCTAAGAGGTTTTTTCCGGGTACTCCGGTTTTCCCCTCTCCTCAAAAACCAACATTTCCAAATTCCAATTCAATCTGGATTATTGTCAAGCACTTTATCACGAGCCTCTGGCTCAGGTGATTGTGCAAGCACTCCCTGTGCTGACATTAAATTTACATTACATTTTTTACAATGCACTCCTAAAGGCTGCTGTGCATAACAAGAAAATACATGTGACACATGGGTTATTCCATTGACCGAGGTATACCACTTGAAAGCATTGCATAAAGTATGTACAATCATGTAAATTCATTGCAAGTTGTAGTGTTTTCTACATAACACGGGCAACAAATGGATACAAACCCCAAACATTTGAACTAGATCATGATCTCGAAATCTAAATGGGATATTGGTGACATGAAGTCTCTTTGGTCCTGTGTCGCCATTCTGAATCAGAACTTCAGATGGCTGAAGCTGGAGGGTTTGTGTCTGTAACTGCTGCAACTGCTGTGTTGTGTCAATGGAAGGGGGAACAGCCACCTCTGCATAGGGTTGAACAGCAAGTGGTTGAGTGTACTGAACACCATTGCTGACCTTTGAAAATGAAACATATAATAAATATTTAACTGACTCCAAACCTTAAATGATGTGTCAAGGATGTATAACACTTGGCACCCAAGTCCTGGTCCCTGGGAACCAGCACAAAATAGTGTAGCACTCAGACACTGTGCACAGTCACTTAAGACCCAACTACCATTTATTGCCCAAGTGCAAGGTCCAGACCTTTTACCAGGCACAGGAGCACTTGGAAAAAAGTGTGTTCACAATGATGCCCAGTGAGAATCATACTTGGGCACAAAGTGTGAACACAGTCTAAATATCTGAACACTATAATCATGGCAATTTTGTAAAAGTCATGACTCATTATTATTACACATCACACTAAAAATATAGCCTGCACTTCAAAGGACTCCGCAATGAAGAGGCCTTAAGTTGATGAATTAGTCGATGAATTAATAAAATATAAATTAAACTCTGCGTTTCTTTCTGATGTTAAATTGTCAATCAACGATCTTTTTGCATGCAGAAACTCCACCAGTCTCTCATTACCAAATGAAATGCCTGACAAATTCGTAGACTGCATTACTAGTGGTCAGCAGTTATACAATGCACAAAATTATTAAAATGGCAGGTCGCGGGTGATGGCACATTGTGAATTTTACTTTTGTCTTCCACTGGTATCAATATGACCTGCTCTCCTGAAAATTTGAAGCCAATGAACTGAAAAGAAAGTTTTACTTGGGGGTAAGCAACTCAAAGATAACACTTAGAAAGGAAAGCTAAAGAACAAAAATTGAAACAATTTTAAAAAAATCAAAATCTCAAAAAAACAGGCCACGAAGCAAAAAACCTAATGTATGAAGAAAGTTTGGTAACAAAGTTGCTAAGAAACATCTAGTCATAAAACCAATAAAATCATTTATGACAGATACATTTTCCCTCCATATGCAGTTAAGAAGGTTAAAATTTTTCTGTTTCTTTTATTAGTTAAAAAAAATTACCAAATTTCTTTAATTTCTTTCTATGATAAAATGTTTAACAAAGTGTTAAAATCGGTGACTTCATAGAAATGTTTCATTGAAAACAGTGCAACCCAAATAGATAATTAACTTGCTAATTGTAGTCTTCTGAGGGAGGAACAAACCCTTACTTATTGATATTAAAAATTCATGAGTATAGCACCAGAACCTGAAACAACCTGCCCCCAAGTTAGTTTGGCTTGAAAAACATATCACTAGATTTACACTAATTGACCTGATTAACACAATTAACCAGAGATCCTGTCTTCTTCTGTGAAAATTATTTTCTATTGCTCTTAACTAAACTAAATGAAAACACAGAACCACATACTGTGATCTTTAAGACTGTGACCATAGAGAAAAATATCATTATACGCCCTGGTGTTCTAGGGACAATGAACATAGTTTCTTTCTATTGAAACACAAGTTAGGACACAATGAAGTTATATTTTCATTTGTTTACTAGTATATTTTGATGTGAAAGTTACAGATTGACTGAATGAATGGACTGTGTTACATTAACATCCTAGCAAGATTGGATAAAAAACAAATTGTCAAGTCTTTAACAGAAACATTGAACTAAAACATAATTTTGCCAGATAAAATACAGCACTTGTTCAAGTGTAATTTACATAATAAATAAATGTGAACATGGAGAATTTCAAAAACTGCTTTGCTCCATTTTGGCTTAAAATTTGACACCACCAACCTAAGATCACCACATTTTAACTTCCTTCTGACCTCTAGTCTAGGAGTGTTCAGCAGAAATAGAAATAGTTTAAAAACAATGTTCTAAATTTAACTCTGAATGGGCAACATTATCAATGCAAACACAACCATACACTGACACAATTTCTGGCTCACTGCAGGAATAGTTGATCATGTTATTGCAATTAAAATGTTGTACAAAAATGTTATCACAAAACCACAGAAAGAAAAACTAATAAGTTTGCATAAGAAACAAGATCTTTTTGAAAATGGAAAACACAGCTGGTTGAAGTTAATGTTACAATGATCAAGTGAAAATTTTTATCTTGGCTTTTAGTAGAATTCTATCAAAGGTTGAAGTTTTCACACTTTGCTATGTGTAATTTGGAATGTGGGTCTATTTCTCATGATCTCCTGCACATCTGTGCCCTTTGGTGTTTATGTGTTTGTGCCCTGATTGGCTTGATTGCTAATTTGAGGTGAATTTAGTAATGAGCATGGAACTTATAATTGTGTCTCAGTTTGCTCCCATTAATAACAAGCAGCACACTCCATTTACGCTCAGTGTCATTCTTAATAAAACTGATTTACTACAGAACACCATGGACTTCTATGGCATTTACGTAAGTCTTGTTATGTATTTAATTTAGGAGCTGAAGTGTACTCGAGTCTTAATTTTTCTGTTATTCAATATAGTGTGATGACACTGTACAACAAAGCTATGCAAGACTACCTGGCATGTTCCACATTTTTTCAAAATAATGCCTTAGGGATTGATCTTGAAGCATTTGCTATAACAATATATTTTTTTATGTGAATAACAATTAATATTAGTGTAACCCTTGATTGAATATGCATCAAATGCGAATGAAGAAATGTGAAAACTTTTCATCCTCAAATTTATTAATTTTGAGTTTGGCTCAGGCTGAAGAAGCAATATACTGTGAACACAATAAGATGTGGAATTTGTCGATGATGGCTAATTAAATTGCTATGTTTTTTTGGCAAATGAAAATGGTTGAGCTACTTTAGAAGCGTAACAAAAATATTAAATTTCAAAATGTGTTTTTTATTCCTTTGTAAAATAAATTCAATCAGAATATAATAAGCAGCTTTGATTCAGTGTACAGTGCTTATATGGTGAATGTCATGAAATATTCATTTATTTAGTTTATTTCAATTTCTTAAAATTTATTCCATTTTGTCAGATTTGTTGAAAGCTTTAATATAAAACTTCAAGCACATTGCATTGTAGTGTTTCCAATTCTGTGGAGAAAAAAAAAACTGGTCAACAGCTTATGAGAATTGACTATTGTATTTTAATGAATATGTAATGAAAAAAAAAAACAAACTTTTTTATGGATGCAGTCTGCTCTATTTGTTTTTACTGTAGCTTGGATTTCAGACAAAGGGTACATGTATTTTCGTAACATGGTAATCCAAAAAAAAACATTTTCTGAATATGAAGAGAAAATCTAAGCAGACTTGTCTAAATTTGAAGAGTGTGCTTTGTTGGTCATGTCGTGAAAGATCATTTTACATATAGAGTACTTCCCTCCCCTCCTTCAGAGATGCCAACCTGAAAAAAATTGAAATCTGGAAGACCACCAGTCCTCCAAGAAAATGCTGTGAAAGTTAGAGCTTTGCTAAATCATCAACAAAAATACATCAAATATTCCAAAATTTCCCTTAAACTGCAGAACAGTCCTGAGTAAGTGAAAATTAACACTGTATATATGTAGCACTTTCCTTCGTGACTGTGTGATTTGTTGACCTGTATGGGAGACTGGGTGATTCAGTCTGAATCTAGGAGACTCCTAGGTAGTCTGGGAGATGTTCCTCTCATAACTTCCCTTAGGTGCCTTCCACATTCTCTTTATCTCTCCCTTGCAGATGCTTTGTAAATTAAATACAACTGTACAGTACATGTATGTTATCATGATGGTGACCTGAAGGTGAATGGTAGAGGTCCAATATAATAAACATTACAACTGTTCATTTTTTGAGACACCCCATTGTACAGTTTCAAAATTGAAATTGTCACAATACAAAAAAAAAGCATGAGCAGCTAACTTGTCTATGGCTATTTCAGTCTGTTTGTAAATTATTTTGTGTGGATTATTGTGGGTGAGAATATTAGTAACTGATAGAAAATTAAAATGTTGTGCATGTATGGAAAGACAAGAAAGGTGTCATTGAGAGCTATTAATAATGGTACATATTAAGTGTGAAAAGTACTGAGCTAGTCTGATAAATATTGTGCTTTACAGAAGTTTTCTTCATTAAGTGAAAATTACTGTTGGTGCTTCTCAATAGATTAATGCCATGCGGATCATTAACACAAATCAGTGTTTTGAAAAAGTGCGTACATCTAGACATTAAGTGTAGTCCATCAACAACATGTGAAATCATTAATCATGTGAAATCATTGAGGTTACTAATTTGATTTACTTGCATTCTAAGTTTAAAGGGAAGTTTTGTAAAGCTTACCAGAAGCTAAGTCTGAAAATATTAGTATATATTAAATTGTCTTTTTTTCTGTGTATTTTGTGCTTTGCCAGATTCTCTGACCTTTGAAGCAAATGATCTTAAATACAAAAACAGAGATTGATCATATAAATTCTCCTAACATGCTGGCCACTCTGCCTTTGGTTTTGTGGGGAGACATTGTGTTCTTTCCCATTGTCAAGTCCATTTTGTAATTGTTTAATTTTCTCTGTTGGTTGACCCAATCATCTGTAATTTGCTAATTGCAACCAGTTGGTTAATGACCTTTTGTTTTCATTTGAATAGCTATTTTTAAAGGCCAGGTCTTTGTATGGAGATATTGATGTGAAAATGGTCTGTTAATGAACCTTAAACCTTAGAGTGCTTTACAGCTGGTAGGGCAGTGGTGCTGAATTATTCATACATTGTGTAGAAACTAGGAATTAGACTGTTTGAAAGCCCTCTAAACTACACATACATGCAGGGGTCACAGCGGAAACTTAGGATTTACATAATGGAGGTAAAGTTGTCTTACTTATTGTTGGACATCTTTGTGGTATTTTAGATTTAGTCGGTGAGCCAGAAATTGTGTCAGTGTATGGTTGTGTTTGCATTGATAATGTTGCCCATTCAGAGTTAAATTTAGAACATTGTTTTTAAACTATTTCTATTTCTGCTGAACATTCCTAGACTCTGTAGAGGTCAGAAGGAAGTTAAAATGTGGTGATCTTTAGTTGGTGGTGTCAAATTTTAAGCCAAAATGGAGCAAAGCAGTTTTTGAAATTCTCCATGTTCACATTTATTTATTATGTAAATTACACTTGAACAAGTGCTGTATTTTATCTGGCAAACTTATGTTTTAGTTCAATGTTTCTGTTAAAGACTTGACAATTTGTTTTTTATCCAATCCTGCTAGGATGTTAATGTAACACAGTCCATTCATTCAGTCAATCTGTAACTTTCACATCAAAATATACTAGTAAACAAATGAAAATATAACTTCATTGTGTCCTAACTTGTGTTTCAATAGAAAGAAACTACTTTCATTGTCCCTAGAACACCAGGGCGTATAATGATATTTTTCTCTATGGTCACAGTCTTAAAGATCACAGTATGTGGTTCTGTGTTTTCATTTATTTTAGTTAAGAGCAACAGAAAATAATTTTCACAGAAGAAGACAGGATCTCTGGCTTATTGTGTTAATCAGGTCAATTAGTGTAAATCTAGTGATATGTTTTTCAAGTGAAAACTAACTTGGGGCAGGTTGTTTCAGGTTCTGGTGCTATACTCATGAATTTTTAATATTAATAAGTAAGGGTTTGTTCCTCCATCAGAAGACTACAATTAGCCAGGGGTTTCAATAACTTTAGTTATAAGCGGCCATTGAAGATGTAATAGGCGGCTGTGACCACTAAAGTGGCTGCCAGGCCCTTCATTAATGAAATCCAAACAGACGGCGGTAAGAAACCTTACAGGCGGCGGTAAACCGCCGGTAACCGGCTTTTATTGAAACCCCTGCAATTAGCAAGTTAATTATCTATTTGGGTTGCACTGTTTTCAATGAAACATTTCTATGAAGTCACCGATTTTAACACTTTGTTAAACATTTTATCATAGAAAGAAATTAAAGAAATTTGGTAATTTTTTTTAACTAATAAAAGAAACAGAAAAATTTTAACCTTCTTAACTGCATATGGAGGGAAAATGTATCTGTCATAAATGATTTTATTGGTTTTATGACTAGATGTTTCTTAGCAACTTTGTTACCAAACTTTCTTCATACATTAGGTTTTTTGCTTCGTGGCCTGTTTTTTTGAGATTTTGATTCTTTTAAAATTGTTTCAATTTTTGTTCTTTAGCTTTCCTTTCTAGGTGTTATCTTTGAGTTGCTTACCCCCAAGTAAAACTTTCTTTTCAGTTCATTGGCTTCAAATTTTCAGGAGAGCAGGTCATATTGATACCAGTGGAAGACAAAAGTAAAATTCACAATGTGCCATCACCCGCGACCTGCCATTTTAATAATTTTGTGCATTGTATAACTGCTGACCACTAGTAATGCAGTCTACGAATTTGTCAGGCATTTCATTTGGTAATGAGAGACTGGTGGAGTTTCTGCATGCAAAAAGATCGTTGATTGACAATTTAACATCAGAAAGAAACGCAGAGTTGTTTAATTTATATTTTATTAATTCATCGACTAATTCATCAACTTAAGGCCTCTTCATTGCGGAGTCCTTTGAAGTGCAGGCCATATTTTTAGTGTGATGTGTAATAATAATGAGTCATGACTTTTACAAAATTGCCATGATTATAGTGTTCAGATATTTAGACTGTGTTCACACTTTGTGCCCAAGTATGATTCTCACTGGGCACCATTGTGAACACACTTTTTTCCAAGTGCTCCCACCAGAATTCAGGCACAGTGCCTGTGCCGGGTAAAAGGTCTGGACCTTGCACCTGGGCAATAAATGGTAGTTGGGTCTTAAGTGACTGTGCACAGTGTCTGAGTGCTATACTATTTTGTGCTGGTTCCCAGGGACCAGGACTTGGGTGCCAAGTGTTATACATCCTTGACACATCATTTAAGGTTTGGAGTCAGTTAAATATTTCTTAATATATGTTTCATTTTCAAAGGTCAGCAATGGTGTTCAGTACACTCAACCACTTGCTGTTCAACCCTATGCAGAGGTGGCTGTTCCCCCTTCCATTGACACGACACAGCAGTTGCAGCAGTTACAGACACAAACCCTCCAGCTTCAGCCATCTGAAGTTCTGATTCAGAATGGCGACACAGGACCAAAGAGACTTCATGTCACCAATATCCCATTTAGATTTCGAGATCATGATCTAGTTCAAATGTTTGGGGTTTGTATCCATTTGTTGCCCATGTTATTTAGAAAACACTACAACTTGGCAATGAATTTACATGATTGTACATACTATATGCGATGCTTTCAATTCGTATACCTCAGTCAATGGAATAACCCATGTGTCACATGTATTTTCTTGTTATGCACAGCAGCCTTTAGGAGTGCATTGTAAAAAATGTAATGTAAATTTAATGTCAGCACAGGGAGTGCTTGCACAATCACCCGAGCCAGAGGCTCGTGATAAAGTGCTTGACAATAATCCAGATTGAATTGGAATTTGGAAATCTTTCACGACATGACCAACAAAGCACACTCTTCAAATTTAGACAAGTCTGCTTAGATTTTCTCTTCATATTCAGAAAATGTTTTTTTTTGGATTACCATGTTACGAAAATACATGTACCCTTTGTCTGAAATCCAAGCTACAGTAAAAACAAATAGAGCAGACTGCATCCATAAAAAAGTTTGTTTTTTTTTTTCATTACATATTCATTAAAATACAATAGTCAATTCTCATAAGCTGTTGACCAGTTTTTTTTTTCTCCACAGAATTGGAAACACTACAATGCAATGTGCTTGAAGTTTTATATTAAAGCTTTCAACAAATCTGACAAAATGGAATAAATTTTAAGAAATTGAAATAAACTAAATAAATGAATATTTCATGACATTCACCATATAAGCACTGTACACTGAATCAAAGCTGCTTATTATATTCTGATTGAATTTATTTTACAAAGGAATAAAAAACACATTTTGAAATTTAATATTTTTGTTACGCTTCTAAAGTAGCTCAACCATTTTCATTTGCCAAAAAAACATAGCAATTTAATTAGCCATCATCGACAAATTCCACATCTTATTGTGTTCACAGTATATTGCTTCTTCAGCCTGAGCCAAACTCAAAATTAATAAATTTGAGGATGAAAAGTTTTCACATTTCTTCATTCGCATTTGATGCATATTCAATCAAGGGTTACACTAATATTAATTGTTATTCACATAAAAAAATATATTGTTATAGCAAATGCTTCAAGATCAATCCCTAAGGCATTATTTTGAAAAAATGTGGAACATGCCAGGTAGTCTTGCATAGCTTTGTTGTACAGTGTCATCACACTATATTGAATAACAGAAAAATTAAGACTCGAGTACACTTCAGCTCCTAAATTAAATACATAACAAGACTTACGTAAATGCCATAGAAGTCCATGGTGTTCTGTAGTAAATCAGTTTTATTAAGAATGACACTGAGCGTAAATGGAGTGTGCTGCTTGTTATTAATGGGAGCAAACTGAGACACAATTATAAGTTCCATGCTCATTACTAAATTCACCTCAAATTAGCAATCAAGCCAATCAGGGCACAAACACATAAACACCAAAGGGCACAGATGTGCAGGAGATCATGAGAAATAGACCCACATTCCAAATTACACATAGCAAAGTGTGAAAACTTCAACCTTTGATAGAATTCTACTAAAAGCCAAGATAAAAATTTTCACTTGATCATTGTAACATTAACTTCAACCAGCTGTGTTTTCCATTTTCAAAAAGATCTTGTTTCTTATGCAAACTTATTAGTTTTTCTTTCTGTGGTTTTGTGATAACATTTTTGTACAACATTTTAATTGCAATAACATGATCAACTATTCCTGCAGTGAGCACTAAGAAATCAAACACTCGATACCCACACAAAACGGGATTGTTATTTACCGTATAATAACACTTACAACAATGATTACTGCAGATTAGTATTTATAGACCTGACAAAAGCAACAATATTTACTTCTCCCTTAGAATAATGGAAAGCCTCCTTTGAAACTAAAATATTTATAACTCAAAGCTATTTTTATGTTCACTACATATAAATCTACATGATATGACTGTTACTAGAATGCAAATGACAGAGAGAATAAAGTTCAAAGATTTACACAGTTTTAAAATCACGCAAAAACTACATGTAAGCACAATGCAAAACATTATGTAACTAAAACATTTCACACTCTTTGGTAAAACATGTCACATTGTTACAACAATTCCAGGCAAGGGTTTCTGCCTTTCATAACAATTATTTTTTTATTTGAAAAATAAGCTCTTGCCACAAATGACGTAACTACAGTTGTATCATCAATGGTTTAATATTATTACAAAGCACAAAGAAAGGATAGAACATCTACAGGCTTCAGAGGGGGAGGGGCCAGGGTAATAAACATCTGTAGGTTTCAGAAGAAGCACAAAGCAAAGAAGGTTGTCCTAAACATTTGGAATAATTTGGTGATTTTTAAATTCATTACCTGCCATCACATATATGTGGTGCTTGTACTTGCATTGTACAGTATATGCATGTTATTTCTTCACATATTCAAAATTTCTTTAGATTCTCAATAATAAACTTTATACATGACTCGATTTTTTTCAGTAACAGATGGCTGTCTCAGGGCACCAAAAAAAATTGAATTACATGTACAACTTGCCTTTCAGACAAGAAGCTCTCAAGTTTTGCTTGTCCTACTGCAGTGTGAGTTTAATTTTACTTTTTTTATTTAGCTGTCAGATGGCTTTGCAAAGTTTGAAAGTGAAAAATGATCATTGCAGCAGTAAATTCTCCAATTCAAGCAATTGGAAAGAAAAAGCCTGAAAAAATCAGGGCTTCAATGGGATTCGAACCCGTGACCTCCACGAATACCAGTGTGATGCTCTACCAACTGAGAAACGAAGCCACACATTGGGAGCAAGGTCAATTTAATGAGTATATATCTTTCCGTGAGGGTGAAATGATGTGAAGTATATGAAATAATTCATATTTGAACTGGGGTTGTATTAAATTGACCTTGCTCCCAATGTGTGGCTTCGTTTCTCAGTTGGTAGAGCATCACACTGGTATTCGTGGAGGTCACGGGTTCGAATCCCATTGAAGCCCTGATTTTTTCAGGCTTTTTCTTTCCAATTGCTTGAATTGGAGAATTTACTGCTGCAATGATCATTTTTCACTTTCAAACTTTGCAAAGCCATCTGACAGCTAAATAAAAAAAGTAAAATTAAACTCACACTGCAGTAGGACAAGCAAAACTTGAGAGCTTCTTGTCTGAAAGGCAAGTTGTACATGTAATTCAATTTTTTTTGGTGCCCTGAGACAGCCATCTGTTACTGAAAAAATCGAGTCATGTATAAAGTTTATTATTGAGAATCTAAAGAAATTTTGAATATGTGAAGAAATAACATGCATATACTGTACAATGCAAGTACAAGCACCACATATATGTGATGGCAGGTAATGAATTTAAAAATCACCAAATTATTCCAAATGTTTAGGACAACCTTCTTTGCTTTGTGCTTCTTCTGAAACCTACAGATGTTTATTACCCTGGCCCCTCCCCCTCTGAAGCCTGTAGATGTTCTATCCTTTCTTTGTGCTTTGTAATAATATTAAACCATTGATGATACAACTGTAGTTACGTCATTTGTGGCAAGAGCTTATTTTTCAAATAAAAAAATAATTGTTATGAAAGGCAGAAACCCTTGCCTGGAATTGTTGTAACAATGTGACATGTTTTACCAAAGAGTGTGAAATGTTTTAGTTACATAATGTTTTGCATTGTGCTTACATGTAGTTTTTGCGTGATTTTAAAACTGTGTAAATCTTTGAACTTTATTCTCTCTGTCATTTGCATTCTAGTAACAGTCATATCATGTAGATTTATATGTAGTGAACATAAAAATAGCTTTGAGTTATAAATATTTTAGTTTCAAAGGAGGCTTTCCATTATTCTAAGGGAGAAGTAAATATTGTTGCTTTTGTCAGGTCTATAAATACTAATCTGCAGTAATCATTGTTTGTAAGTGTTATTATACGGTAAATAACAATCCCGTTTTGTGTGGGTATCGAGTGTTTGATTTCTTAGTGCTCACTGCAGGAATAGTTGATCATGTTATTGCAATTAAAATGTTGTACAAAAATGTTATCACAAAACCACAGAAAGAAAAACTAATAAGTTTGCATAAGAAACAAGATCTTTTTGAAAATGGAAAACACAGCTGGTTGAAGTTAATGTTACAATGATCAAGTGAAAATTTTTATCTTGGCTTTTAGTAGAATTCTATCAAAGGTTGAAGTTTTCACACTTTGCTATGTGTAATTTGGAATGTGGGTCTATTTCTCATGATCTCCTGCACATCTGTGCCCTTTGGTGTTTATGTGTTTGTGCCCTGATTGGCTTGATTGCTAATTTGAGGTGAATTTAGTAATGAGCATGGAACTTATAATTGTGTCTCAGTTTGCTCCCATTAATAACAAGCAGCACACTCCATTTACGCTCAGTGTCATTCTTAATAAAACTGATTTACTACAGAACACCATGGACTTCTATGGCATTTACGTAAGTCTTGTTATGTATTTAATTTAGGAGCTGAAGTGTACTCGAGTCTTAATTTTTCTGTTATTCAATATAGTGTGATGACACTGTACAACAAAGCTATGCAAGACTACCTGGCATGTTCCACATTTTTTCAAAATAATGCCTTAGGGATTGATCTTGAAGCATTTGCTATAACAATATATTTTTTTATGTGAATAACAATTAATATTAGTGTAACCCTTGATTGAATATGCATCAAATGCGAATGAAGAAATGTGAAAACTTTTCATCCTCAAATTTATTAATTTTGAGTTTGGCTCAGGCTGAAGAAGCAATATACTGTGAACACAATAAGATGTGGAATTTGTCGATGATGGCTAATTAAATTGCTATGTTTTTTTGGCAAATGAAAATGGTTGAGCTACTTTAGAAGCGTAACAAAAATATTAAATTTCAAAATGTGTTTTTTATTCCTTTGTAAAATAAATTCAATCAGAATATAATAAGCAGCTTTGATTCAGTGTACAGTGCTTATATGGTGAATGTCATGAAATATTCATTTATTTAGTTTATTTCAATTTCTTAAAATTTATTCCATTTTGTCAGATTTGTTGAAAGCTTTAATATAAAACTTCAAGCACATTGCATTGTAGTGTTTCCAATTCTGTGGAGAAAAAAAAAACTGGTCAACAGCTTATGAGAATTGACTATTGTATTTTAATGAATATGTAATGAAAAAAAAAACAAACTTTTTTATGGATGCAGTCTGCTCTATTTGTTTTTACTGTAGCTTGGATTTCAGACAAAGGGTACATGTATTTTCGTAACATGGTAATCCAAAAAAAAACATTTTCTGAATATGAAGAGAAAATCTAAGCTTTATCACGAGCCTCTGGCTCGGGTGATTGTGCAAGCACTCCCTGTGCTGACATTAAATTTACATTACATTTTTACAATGCACTCCTAAAGGCTGCTGTGCATAACAAGAAAATACATGTGACACATGGGTTATTCCATTGACTGAGGTATACGAATTGAAAGCATCGCATATAGTATGTACAATCATGTAAATTCATTGCAAGTTGTAGTGTTTTCTAAATAACATGGGCAACAAATGGATACAAACCCCAAACATTTGAACTAGATCATGATCTCGAAATCTAAATGGGATATTGGTGACATGAAGTCTCTTTGGTCCTGTGTCGCCATTCTGAATCAGAACTTCAGATGGCTGAAGCTGGAGGGTTTGTGTCTGTAACTGCTGCAACTGCTGTGTCGTGTCAATGGAAGGGGGAACAGCCACCTCTGCATAGGGTTGAACAGCAAGTGGTTGAGTGTACTGAACACCATTGCTGACCTTTGAAAATGAAACATATATTAAGAAATAT
Source organism: Platygyra sinensis (assembly GCA_019787425.1). Taxonomy (NCBI): domain Eukaryota; kingdom Metazoa; phylum Cnidaria; class Anthozoa; order Scleractinia; family Merulinidae; genus Platygyra; species Platygyra sinensis. Next base: position 4,940 of record JAHPZR010054043.1, on the reverse strand, counting down.
TTAACTGACTCCAAACCTTAAATGATGTGTCAAGGATGTATAACACTTGGCACCCAAGTCCTGGTCCCTGGGAACCAGCACAAAATAGTATAGCACTCAGACACTGTGCACAGTCACTTAAGACCCAACTACCATTTATTGCCCAGGTGCAAGGTCCAGACCTTTTACCCGGCACAGGCACTGTGCCTGAATTCTGGTGGGAGCACTTGGAAAAAAGTGTGTTCACAATGGTGCCCAGTGAGAATCATACTTGGGCACAAAGTGTGAACACAGTCTAAATATCTGAACACTATAATCATGGCAATTTTGTAAAAGTCATGACTCATTATTATTACACATCACACTAAAAATATGGCCTGCACTTCAAAGGACTCCGCAATGAAGAGGCCTTAAGTTGATGAATTAGTCGATGAATTAATAAAATATAAATTAAACAACTCTGCGTTTCTTTCTGATGTTAAATTGTCAATCAACGATCTTTTTGCATGCAGAAACTCCACCAGTCTCTCATTACCAAATGAAATGCCTGACAAATTCGTAGACTGCATTACTAGTGGTCAGCAGTTATACAATGCACAAAATTATTAAAATGGCAGGTCGCGGGTGATGGCACATTGTGAATTTTACTTTTGTCTTCCACTGGTATCAATATGACCTGCTCTCCTGAAAATTTGAAGCCAATGAACTGAAAAGAAAGTTTTACTTGGGGGTAAGCAACTCAAAGATAACACCTAGAAAGGAAAGCTAAAGAACAAAAATTGAAACAATTTTAAAAGAATCAAAATCTCAAAAAAACAGGCCACGAAGCAAAAAACCTAATGTATGAAGAAAGTTTGGTAACAAAGTTGCTAAGAAACATCTAGTCATAAAACCAATAAAATCATTTATGACAGATACATTTTCCCTCCATATGCAGTTAAGAAGGTTAAAATTTTTCTGTTTCTTTTATTAGTTAAAAAAAATTACCAAATTTCTTTAATTTCTTTCTATGATAAAATGTTTAACAAAGTGTTAAAATCGGTGACTTCATAGAAATGTTTCATTGAAAACAGTGCAACCCAAATAGATAATTAACTTGCTAATTGCAGGGGTTTCAATAAAAGCCGGTTACCGGCGGTTTACCGCCGCCTGTAAGGTTTCTTACCGCCGTCTGTTTGGATTTCATTAATGAAGGGCCTGGCAGCCACTTTAGTGGTCACAGCCGCCTATTACATCTTCAATGGCCGCTTATAACTAAAGTTATTGAAACCCCTGGCTAATTGTAGTCTTCTGATGGAGGAACAAACCCTTACTTATTAATATTAAAAATTCATGAGTATAGCACCAGAACCTGAAACAACCTGCCCCAAGTTAGTTTTCACTTGAAAAACATATCACTAGATTTACACTAATTGACCTGATTAACACAATAAGCCAGAGATCCTGTCTTCTTCTGTGAAAATTATTTTCTGTTGCTCTTAACTAAAATAAATGAAAACACAGAACCACATACTGTGATCTTTAAGACTGTGACCATAGAGAAAAATATCATTATACGCCCTGGTGTTCTAGGGACAATGAAAGTAGTTTCTTTCTATTGAAACACAAGTTAGGACACAATGAAGTTATATTTTCATTTGTTTACTAGTATATTTTGATGTGAAAGTTACAGATTGACTGAATGAATGGACTGTGTTACATTAACATCCTAGCAGGATTGGATAAAAAACAAATTGTCAAGTCTTTAACAGAAACATTGAACTAAAACATAAGTTTGCCAGATAAAATACAGCACTTGTTCAAGTGTAATTTACATAATAAATAAATGTGAACATGGAGAATTTCAAAAACTGCTTTGCTCCATTTTGGCTTAAAATTTGACACCACCAACTAAAGATCACCACATTTTAACTTCCTTCTGACCTCTACAGAGTCTAGGAATGTTCAGCAGAAATAGAAATAGTTTAAAAACAATGTTCTAAATTTAACTCTGAATGGGCAACATTATCAATGCAAACACAACCATACACTGACACAATTTCTGGCTCACCGACTAAATCTAAAATACCACAAAGATGTCCAACAATAAGTAAGACAACTTTACCTCCATTATGTAAATCCTAAGTTTCCGCTGTGACCCCTGCATGTATGTGTAGTTTAGAGGGCTTTCAAACAGTCTAATTCCTAGTTTCTACACAATGTATGAATAATTCAGCACCACTGCCCTACCAGCTGTAAAGCACTCTAAGGTTTAAGGTTCATTAACAGACCATTTTCACATCAATATCTCCATACAAAGACCTGGCCTTTAAAAATAGCTATTCAAATGAAAACAAAAGGTCATTAACCAACTGGTTGCAATTAGCAAATTACAGATGATTGGGTCAACCAACAGAGAAAATTAAACAATTACAAAATGGACTTGACAATGGGAAAGAACACAATGTCTCCCCACAAAACCAAAGGCAGAGTGGCCAGCATGTTAGGAGAATTTATATGATCAATCTCTGTTTTTGTATTTAAGATCATTTGCTTCAAAGGTCAGAGAATCTGGCAAAGCACAAAATACACAGAAAAAAAGACAATTTAATATATACTAATATTTTCAGACTTAGCTTCTGGTAAGCTTTACAAAACTTCCCTTTAAACTTAGAATGCAAGTAAATCAAATTAGTAACCTCAATGATTTCACATGATTAATGATTTCACATGTTGTTGATGGACTACACTTAATGTCTAGATGTACGCACTTTTTCAAAACACTGATTTGTGTTAATGATCCGCATGGCATTAATCTATTGAGAAGCACCAACAGTAATTTTCACTTAATGAAGAAAACTTCTGTAAAGCACAATATTTATCAGACTAGCTCAGTACTTTTCACACTTAATATGTACCATTATTAATAGCTCTCAATGACACCTTTCTTGTCTTTCCATACATGCACAACATTTTAATTTTCTATCAGTTACTAATATTCTCACCCACAATAATCCACACAAAATAATTTACAAACAGACTGAAATAGCCATAGACAAGTTAGCTGCTCATGCTTTTTTTTTGTATTGTGACAATTTCAATTTTGAAACTGTACAATGGGGTGTCTCAAAAAATGAACAGTTGTAATGTTTATTATATTGGACCTCTACCATTCACCTTCAGGTCACCATCATGATAACATACATGTACTGTACAGTTGTATTTAATTTACAAAGCATCTGCAAGGGAGAGATAAAGAGAATGTGGAAGGCACCTAAGGGAAGTTATGAGAGGAACATCTCCCAGACTACCTAGGAGTCTCCTAGATTCAGACTGAATCACCCAGTCTCCCATACAGGTCAACAAATCACACAGTCACGAAGGAAAGTGCTACATATATACAGTGTTAATTTTCACTTACTCAGGACTGTTCTGCAGTTTAAGGGAAATTTTGGAATATTTGATGTATTTTTGTTGATGATTTAGCAAAGCTCTAACTTTCACAGCATTTTCTTGGAGGACTGGTGGTCTTCCAGATTTCAATTTTTTTCAGGTTGGCATCTCTGAAGGAGGGGAGGGAAGTACTCTATATGTAAAATGATCTTTCACGACATGACCAACAAAGCACACTCTTCAAATTTAGACAAGTCTGCTTAGATTTTCTCTTCATATTCAGAAAATGTTTTTTTTTGGATTACCATGTTACGAAAATACATGTACCCTTTGTCTGAAATCCAAGCTACAGTAAAAACAAATAGAGCAGACTGCATCCATAAAAAAGTTTGTTTTTTTTTTTCATTACATATTCATTAAAATACAATAGTCAATTCTCATAAGCTGTTGACCAGTTTTTTTTTTCTCCACAGAATTGGAAACACTACAATGCAATGTGCTTGAAGTTTTATATTAAAGCTTTCAACAAATCTGACAAAATGGAATAAATTTTAAGAAATTGAAATAAACTAAATAAATGAATATTTCATGACATTCACCATATAAGCACTGTACACTGAATCAAAGCTGCTTATTATATTCTGATTGAATTTATTTTACAAAGGAATAAAAAACACATTTTGAAATTTAATATTTTTGTTACGCTTCTAAAGTAGCTCAACCATTTTCATTTGCCAAAAAAACATAGCAATTTAATTAGCCATCATCGACAAATTCCACATCTTATTGTGTTCACAGTATATTGCTTCTTCAGCCTGAGCCAAACTCAAAATTAATAAATTTGAGGATGAAAAGTTTTCACATTTCTTCATTCGCATTTGATGCATATTCAATCAAGGGTTACACTAATATTAATTGTTATTCACATAAAAAAATATATTGTTATAGCAAATGCTTCAAGATCAATCCCTAAGGCATTATTTTGAAAAAATGTGGAACATGCCAGGTAGTCTTGCATAGCTTTGTTGTACAGTGTCATCACACTATATTGAATAACAGAAAAATTAAGACTCGAGTACACTTCAGCTCCTAAATTAAATACATAACAAGACTTACGTAAATGCCATAGAAGTCCATGGTGTTCTGTAGTAAATCAGTTTTATTAAGAATGACACTGAGCGTAAATGGAGTGTGCTGCTTGTTATTAATGGGAGCAAACTGAGACACAATTATAAGTTCCATGCTCATTACTAAATTCACCTCAAATTAGCAATCAAGCCAATCAGGGCACAAACACATAAACACCAAAGGGCACAGATGTGCAGGAGATCATGAGAAATAGACCCACATTCCAAATTACACATAGCAAAGTGTGAAAACTTCAACCTTTGATAGAATTCTACTAAAAGCCAAGATAAAAATTTTCACTTGATCATTGTAACATTAACTTCAACCAGCTGTGTTTTCCATTTTCAAAAAGATCTTGTTTCTTATGCAAACTTATTAGTTTTTCTTTCTGTGGTTTTGTGATAACATTTTTGTACAACATTTTAATTGCAATAACATGATCAACTATTCCTGCAGTGAGC
>JAHPZR010054042.1:0-10492 GCA_019787425.1 Platygyra sinensis | reverse complement strand
AAGCACCGGTTTGGGATAAACTCGAACAAACATGGGTATACGAAGTCCCTGTACCATGTAACAAATGTCCAACCTGTCAGGAACGACGTGTCAAACAAATCGCATGGCGCATCCATCAAGAATGGAGACAAGCCAAGTCCGCACATTTCATTACACTTACGTACAACGACGAACATCTACCTGCCTATTTCCATGGGCTAGAACCTGTCATCCATCTGAAACGACGTGACCTTCAACAATTTTTCAAACGTCTACGCAACCATGACAAACGACGCAAAACACCTACATTCCAGGAAGGCAGACTTCTGCACTTCAATAATCAACCGATCAAAGCAAACTCCAGACTAGAGAGACCGCCTATCAAATACTTTGCATGCGGAGAATACGGAAAACAAGGCAGACCACATTACCACGCAATCGTCTTCAATACCATGCCAAAACATATCACAGATAGCTGGCAAAAGGGTATCACAGATATCAAACCTTACCATATCAATACATCCCTTTATACTGCAAAATACCTTCAAAGCGGCGACAATCGCCCAAGCAAACATGATGACCCACGCAACGAAAAACCCTTCAGCGTCAGTAGTAAACACCTAGGTAAAAATTACTTATTCGACGCCAATGGGAAACCTACTCAATTCTATCGCTGGCATAAAGCCTGTCCTGAAAAACGCAACTTCGTCACATTACCAAATGGATCAAAAGTTTCTATGCCTAGATATTTCAAAGAGTTATTATATTCACAAGATGAACTACAGGATCTAAGACAACATACCATGGACTATGCAGTCGAACGAGAGGAAGAACTCAAGTCATTCGCAGAACTCAATGGAACAACATTTCCAGAAATGCGATTACAGCATCACAAAGCATTATATAACGACTTAGCTGCAAGAGCACGCCTAAGGCAAAAAATCTAACATGGGCAGTTTACAAAAACAACTAGCGGTCTTAGCTAAAGACCCAATCAAAGAAGAAGGATCACTAGAAAATGACATCACCATACCAGGACTGTCCATTAGTGTAGAACAAGCACTCAATCAATATGGATTCGATTACTTCGATAGGCTTGTACAATATTACGGAGACAAAGATACCGTTGGTATAGCACTTGGTGGCATAGACGTAACAATGCTAGATCCCGTTGAACGACTTCGGTTACTCAATGATGCATACTATAAAACACGCACACTAGAAGAGATAATTAATAACGCAAACGACCCTACAGAACCTAGTAATGTAGTTAAAGTTCCAGTAGAAAAACCACAAGACGATAACGAGCAATAGTGGACCTAGAGCTTTTAAAAGAATTTGCAAAAGTAATGCCATGTACCACGGTCTTAATCGTGTTACTGGTGGCTATCTATTATTTTATTTCTAAACTTATAATTAAAGTAACTAATGGGAGATGTGACAACTGTCCATCAGCTGGACAACGGAACGACTCAAAAGATTGATGTCAGTATTCAAGACATAGAGCAGTATGAACGCGCTCGACACTTACTTGCTATTCTAAGCGACGTACTCGAGATAAAGCAACCATCCTGGTTAGCACTATCAGACAAGTACATGCAACTCGCCCAAAAGGTAGGAGTCACTCAAATAGCTGAACAAATCGCTATAGAAAACATGATGCAAGATGAAGAAGAGTAAGCGTATGTGGGAAACAGAATATGTCAGCATAGACTGTTACAGAGGTGAAGAACTCAATCGTATCTTTTTATTACCTGTAGAGCAATTTCAAGATTATCTACAGGACTTTCTTAGTCAGTTCGACTATATTGTCGTACACCCTAAGGATACGTTTCACAATCAGCTAGAACTCTTATTTGAGGAGAATGAGAAATCTTAATGAACACGAAATGTATTTCTACTTCATGAATACGAATGATCAAGAAGTCTTCACAGAGATAGACAACATTCAATCATGGGATCGCTTTGGGAGGGGGTCAAAAGACCCTCTTCTCAAGGCAAAAAACAGGGCAAAAAACAGGGTAAAAAAGGGTCAAAAATCGAGGCAAATCTCGATGTTCATAAACCCTTGAAAATCAGATATGTGTCATCTGACGTATTATATATACAAGATGGTATACGTCAGAATCGGGAGGAAGAGAAAAGAGTAGAAAAGAGAGTAGAAAAGAGAGTAGAAAAGCGAGGATCAAAATGTTCGACAAAAGTCACTTAATTTACGGACAATCACAAAACTCGGGAATGGGACCAGGAGCGTTAGCAGGAATATCAGCAGGAGGAAATTTACTTAGTACAGGATTACAATTCTTGCTCAATCGCAGGCTTTGGAGAGAGCAACAAGAATACAATCACCCAGCTGCACAGTTGAAGAGATTACAAGAAGCAGGCATCAATCCTAACATGATGTATTCATCAGGTGGTACAGGATTACAAAGCGAAGCGCCACTTGGGCAAGGAGTAGACCAGGGTAAACTAGGTAGCGAAAGCGTAGCAGCATTCCAGGCGGCTCAAATGATGAAATTACAAGAGAGCCAAATCAATGCGCAAGATGCAGAGACTGAAAAGAAAGGACAAGAACTGGAGAACCTGAAGGAAATGAACATCGGGTTGAAGTGGGATAATTTTGTCAAAGCCAATCGTGCGAGATTCTTTTGGGAAACGGACCCAACTGCATTCGGCGGTAGCGGATATGCTAATAATTTCGCATACCAGTTTGGACAAGAACGTGAATCAGCAGGCCTCACTAATGTAGGTAAGAACCTGAACAACAACATATTAGGGCAAAAAGAGATACAAGAAATGGTTCGAAGTAAATACTTTGAACAGGATATGGTCGCTAAAATCGCCAGTGTTGAAATGCTCACCAAACTGTATCACGCAAACTCTGACCTAGCGCGTCAAAAAATCAAAACAGAAATGGGCAAACTGGGTGTACAACAAGCCACTATCAATAACCTGAATCGTATGGTTGAGATAGCGCAACAAAATGCCGACACAAATCGGACAAATGCCATGACAAGGCAAGATGCATTAGCACTCGATTGGGCAAACCATGATGTCTACAGACTGAATAGCGCAATCCAGCGCAGAGCAAGGCAACAGCAAATCAACCTGAATCTGAATAGTGAGGAATGGCAAATGTACCGCCGCATCAGTCAACCAGGCTGGAAAGCAGGACGCACAGATTGGCGTAGGGGTACGCATTACAAAGAAATAGCCGACCTAACCTTTAAAATAGCACAGACAAGTAGCTACGCTAAAAGTTTACTAGGTATTAGATAGATTATACTCTAAGAATCAGTTATTACAAGAGATATCCAACAGGCATTGGAAGATTTACCACAATTAACATTGGGCACACAAGAACCTGAACGCACACACGTAAGCGCGCGCGCGATCAGAACCTGTGCACTAATGTGAACAGTGGAAAATCAATACCGTTGGAAATCTCTCTCCAATAGGGATTTTACATCATTATAAACAATACATACCATGCGAAACTTTCAAGAAGGCAGTCCGGGGACAACACGTAAAGAGGTTAATAGGTCGGGCAAAGCGCAATTCGACTTATCTCATGCGGTGAAATGCAGTACCAAAATCGGTCTTTTGACCCCGGTGATGAATATTGAAGTGTACCCTAACGACACCTTTATCATCCGGGACCAAGAGGTCATGATACGCTTCGAGAGCCTTATATTTCCCATCTACCATAGATTGGACATCAGTATTGATACCTACTACGGTAGCAACAATATGCTCTGGAATAACCAAGAACTCGGGTTCAATAAATTCATCACCAAAGGCACGAAAACGGATACATCCATTGAATGGGCGTATACAACAATCGATGGAACATGGGTACGTGACCTACTCGCCACACCTTTCAACACCAAGTTTACAGCTGAATACCTCGGATTACCTTTACCAGGTTCAGACTATTTCGGGCAAGGTGCACTCAGTAGCCTGGACGTCAATGTACTACCCATCGCACTGTACTACAAAATATGGGATGAATACTACAGAAGGCCACAAGTCCAAGACGAAGTGTACCAACCAGTAACCCATTCATCAAATCCAGCCTATGCACTGAACGCAAGCGGTCAAACAGTCCTGCAAGAACTCAAGTATGTCAATTGGCCGATGGATTATTTCACAATGGCAACACCTACGCCTACTTACGACGGCATGGATGTGCTCATACCACTCACCAATGACCAAATCCAAACAGCAAGCGGAGCATTGGCAGGACCACACCAGTGGAAGAACTACGCAGACGGCACTACATCAACATTCGAACAACTCGGACAAGGAACAGGCCACGGACTAGGTGACCCCGGATCAAAACGCGGAGGCTCAACAGGAGCAGCAATCTACCTTGATATTCAACAACAAGCAGGTACAATCAGGGAATTGCGTACATCAGAAGCACTCCAGACATTTTACGAGCGCCTTAATCGGGTCAGTGACAAGTTCAATGACTTCAGCCTCGGATTCTTTGGTACCAAGCCTTATCCACTTACCCTGGAACGTCCAATACACCTCGGAGGTAAAACAGGCCCTGTCAAAATATCAGAGGTCATGCAAACAGCATCCACATGGGAATCTTCGGGACCTGGATCAGGAGCGACATTCACAGGAGACTACACAGGTCAGGCATTAGGTGTCATCAAGAACGAAACTATCCGATTCACAGCAAAGGAACACGGATGGCTACAATCTCTTATCTCGATTCGTCCAAGGTCCAGTTATTACCAAGGCCTACACAAAAAATGGACAAGAAATAGCTGGATGGATTATATGTTCCCTGACTTCGCACGTATCGGAGACGAAGAAATTCTCCGAAAAGAGCTTTATTTCAATTGGCTAGACGGCGATACTACCAACAATGATACATTCGGATACGTACCCAAATACCAGCACTTACGCACTGAATTTGACACCGTATCAGGTAGCCTAAGAGAAGATGCACAAAGCACTTATGGTAGAGATAACTACCACTTAGGACGTAAATTCGACCGAAACAGTACCAGGACACTAGAAGATGCATTCCTGCGTTGCATTCCTAGAACAACAGATGTGTTCCAACAAATCGACAGTCAAGACGACCACGTGTATATGTATGTCTACAATGATGTAACTGCGTACCGGAAGTTGCCGAAGTATAGCATACCTTCCATCTAGTTCACTGCAGGGGGGAACGGACACAGCCTAGTACCCCCATCATTTTAATCTCATGGCAAGTTGTATCACTCCTTATCACGTTGAACTCAAAGCACCGGTTTGGGATAAACTCGAACAAACATGGGTATACGAAGTCCCTGTACCATGTAACAAATGTCCAACCTGTCAGGAACGACGTGTCAAACAAATCGCATGGCGCATCCATCAAGAATGGAGACAAGCCAAGTCCGCACATTTCATTACACTTACGTACAACGACGAACATCTACCTGCCTATTTCCATGGGCTAGAACCTGTCATCCATCTGAAACGACGTGACCTTCAACAATTTTTCAAACGTCTACGCAACCATGACAAACGACGCAAAACACCTACATTCCAGGAAGGCAGACTTCTGCACTTCAATAATCAACCGATCAAAGCAAACTCCAGACTAGAGAGACCGCCTATCAAATACTTTGCATGCGGAGAATACGGAAAACAAGGCAGACCACATTACCACGCAATCGTCTTCAATACCATGCCAAAACATATCACAGATAGCTGGCAAAAGGGTATCACAGATATCAAACCTTACCATATCAATACATCCCTTTATACTGCAAAATACCTTCAAAGCGGCGACAATCGCCCAAGCAAACATGATGACCCACGCAACGAAAAACCCTTCAGCGTCAGTAGTAAACACCTAGGTAAAAATTACTTATTCGACGCCAATGGGAAACCTACTCAATTCTATCGCTGGCATAAAGCCTGTCCTGAAAAACGCAACTTCGTCACATTACCAAATGGATCAAAAGTTTCTATGCCTAGATATTTCAAAGAGTTATTATATTCACAAGATGAACTACAGGATCTAAGACAACATACCATGGACTATGCAGTCGAACGAGAGGAAGAACTCAAGTCATTCGCAGAACTCAATGGAACAACATTTCCAGAAATGCGATTACAGCATCACAAAGCATTATATAACGACTTAGCTGCAAGAGCACGCCTAAGGCAAAAAATCTAACATGGGCAGTTTACAAAAACAACTAGCGGTCTTAGCTAAAGACCCAATCAAAGAAGAAGGATCACTAGAAAATGACATCACCATACCAGGACTGTCCATTAGTGTAGAACAAGCACTCAATCAATATGGATTCGATTACTTCGATAGGCTTGTACAATATTACGGAGACAAAGATACCGTTGGTATAGCACTTGGTGGCATAGACGTAACAATGCTAGATCCCGTTGAACGACTTCGGTTACTCAATGATGCATACTATAAAACACGCACACTAGAAGAGATAATTAATAACGCAAACGACCCTACAGAACCTAGTAATGTAGTTAAAGTTCCAGTAGAAAAACCACAAGACGATAACGAGCAATAGTGGACCTAGAGCTTTTAAAAGAATTTGCAAAAGTAATGCCATGTACCACGGTCTTAATCGTGTTACTGGTGGCTATCTATTATTTTATTTCTAAACTTATAATTAAAGTAACTAATGGGAGATGTGACAACTGTCCATCAGCTGGACAACGGAACGACTCAAAAGATTGATGTCAGTATTCAAGACATAGAGCAGTATGAACGCGCTCGACACTTACTTGCTATTCTAAGCGACGTACTCGAGATAAAGCAACCATCCTGGTTAGCACTATCAGACAAGTACATGCAACTCGCCCAAAAGGTAGGAGTCACTCAAATAGCTGAACAAATCGCTATAGAAAACATGATGCAAGATGAAGAAGAGTAAGCGTATGTGGGAAACAGAATATGTCAGCATAGACTGTTACAGAGGTGAAGAACTCAATCGTATCTTTTTATTACCTGTAGAGCAATTTCAAGATTATCTACAGGACTTTCTTAGTCAGTTCGACTATATTGTCGTACACCCTAAGGATACGTTTCACAATCAGCTAGAACTCTTATTTGAGGAGAATGAGAAATCTTAATGAACACGAAATGTATTTCTACTTCATGAATACGAATGATCAAGAAGTCTTCACAGAGATAGACAACATTCAATCATGGGATCGCTTTGGGAGGGGGTCAAAAGACCCTCTTCTCAAGGCAAAAAACAGGGCAAAAAACAGGGTAAAAAAGGGTCAAAAATCGAGGCAAATCTCGATGTTCATAAACCCTTGAAAATCAGATATGTGTCATCTGACGTATTATATATACAAGATGGTATACGTCAGAATCGGGAGGAAGAGAAAAGAGTAGAAAAGAGAGTAGAAAAGAGAGTAGAAAAGCGAGGATCAAAATGTTCGACAAAAGTCACTTAATTTACGGACAATCACAAAACTCGGGAATGGGACCAGGAGCGTTAGCAGGAATATCAGCAGGAGGAAATTTACTTAGTACAGGATTACAATTCTTGCTCAATCGCAGGCTTTGGAGAGAGCAACAAGAATACAATCACCCAGCTGCACAGTTGAAGAGATTACAAGAAGCAGGCATCAATCCTAACATGATGTATTCATCAGGTGGTACAGGATTACAAAGCGAAGCGCCACTTGGGCAAGGAGTAGACCAGGGTAAACTAGGTAGCGAAAGCGTAGCAGCATTCCAGGCGGCTCAAATGATGAAATTACAAGAGAGCCAAATCAATGCGCAAGATGCAGAGACTGAAAAGAAAGGACAAGAACTGGAGAACCTGAAGGAAATGAACATCGGGTTGAAGTGGGATAATTTTGTCAAAGCCAATCGTGCGAGATTCTTTTGGGAAACGGACCCAACTGCATTCGGCGGTAGCGGATATGCTAATAATTTCGCATACCAGTTTGGACAAGAACGTGAATCAGCAGGCCTCACTAATGTAGGTAAGAACCTGAACAACAACATATTAGGGCAAAAAGAGATACAAGAAATGGTTCGAAGTAAATACTTTGAACAGGATATGGTCGCTAAAATCGCCAGTGTTGAAATGCTCACCAAACTGTATCACGCAAACTCTGACCTAGCGCGTCAAAAAATCAAAACAGAAATGGGCAAACTGGGTGTACAACAAGCCACTATCAATAACCTGAATCGTATGGTTGAGATAGCGCAACAAAATGCCGACACAAATCGGACAAATGCCATGACAAGGCAAGATGCATTAGCACTCGATTGGGCAAACCATGATGTCTACAGACTGAATAGCGCAATCCAGCGCAGAGCAAGGCAACAGCAAATCAACCTGAATCTGAATAGTGAGGAATGGCAAATGTACCGCCGCATCAGTCAACCAGGCTGGAAAGCAGGACGCACAGATTGGCGTAGGGGTACGCATTACAAAGAAATAGCCGACCTAACCTTTAAAATAGCACAGACAAGTAGCTACGCTAAAAGTTTACTAGGTATTAGATAGATTATACTCTAAGAATCAGTTATTACAAGAGATATCCAACAGGCATTGGAAGATTTACCACAATTAACATTGGGCACACAAGAACCTGAACGCACACACGTAAGCGCGCGCGCGATCAGAACCTGTGCACTAATGTGAACAGTGGAAAATCAATACCGTTGGAAATCTCTCTCCAATAGGGATTTTACATCATTATAAACAATACATACCATGCGAAACTTTCAAGAAGGCAGTCCGGGGACAACACGTAAAGAGGTTAATAGGTCGGGCAAAGCGCAATTCGACTTATCTCATGCGGTGAAATGCAGTACCAAAATCGGTCTTTTGACCCCGGTGATGAATATTGAAGTGTACCCTAACGACACCTTTATCATCCGGGACCAAGAGGTCATGATACGCTTCGAGAGCCTTATATTTCCCATCTACCATAGATTGGACATCAGTATTGATACCTACTACGGTAGCAACAATATGCTCTGGAATAACCAAGAACTCGGGTTCAATAAATTCATCACCAAAGGCACGAAAACGGATACATCCATTGAATGGGCGTATACAACAATCGATGGAACATGGGTACGTGACCTACTCGCCACACCTTTCAACACCAAGTTTACAGCTGAATACCTCGGATTACCTTTACCAGGTTCAGACTATTTCGGGCAAGGTGCACTCAGTAGCCTGGACGTCAATGTACTACCCATCGCACTGTACTACAAAATATGGGATGAATACTACAGAAGGCCACAAGTCCAAGACGAAGTGTACCAACCAGTAACCCATTCATCAAATCCAGCCTATGCACTGAACGCAAGCGGTCAAACAGTCCTGCAAGAACTCAAGTATGTCAATTGGCCGATGGATTATTTCACAATGGCAACACCTACGCCTACTTACGACGGCATGGATGTGCTCATACCACTCACCAATGACCAAATCCAAACAGCAAGCGGAGCATTGGCAGGACCACACCAGTGGAAGAACTACGCAGACGGCACTACATCAACATTCGAACAACTCGGACAAGGAACAGGCCACGGACTAGGTGACCCCGGATCAAAACGCGGAGGCTCAACAGGAGCAGCAATCTACCTTGATATTCAACAACAAGCAGGTACAATCAGGGAATTGCGTACATCAGAAGCACTCCAGACATTTTACGAGCGCCTTAATCGGGTCAGTGACAAGTTCAATGACTTCAGCCTCGGATTCTTTGGTACCAAGCCTTATCCACTTACCCTGGAACGTCCAATACACCTCGGAGGTAAAACAGGCCCTGTCAAAATATCAGAGGTCATGCAAACAGCATCCACATGGGAATCTTCGGGACCTGGATCAGGAGCGACATTCACAGGAGACTACACAGGTCAGGCATTAGGTGTCATCAAGAACGAAACTATCCGATTCACAGCAAAGGAACACGGATGGCTACAATCTCTTATCTCGATTCGTCCAAGGTCCAGTTATTACCAAGGCCTACACAAAAAATGGACAAGAAATAGCTGGATGGATTATATGTTCCCTGACTTCGCACGTATCGGAGACGAAGAAATTCTCCGAAAAGAGCTTTATTTCAATTGGCTAGACGGCGATACTACCAACAATGATACATTCGGATACGTACCCAAATACCAGCACTTACGCACTGAATTTGACACCGTATCAGGTAGCCTAAGAGAAGATGCACAAAGCACTTATGGTAGAGATAACTACCACTTAGGACGTAAATTCGACCGAAACAGTACCAGGACACTAGAAGATGCATTCCTGCGTTGCATTCCTAGAACAACAGATGTGTTCCAACAAATCGACAGTCAAGACGACCACGTGTATATGTATGTCTACAATGATGTAACTGCGTACCGGAAGTTGCCGAAGTATAGCATACCTTCCATCTAGTTCACTGCAGGGGGGAACGGACACAGCCTAGTACCCCCATCATTTTAATCTCATGGCAAGTTGTATCACTCCTTATCACGTTGAACTCA
>JAHPZR010054037.1:0-22889 GCA_019787425.1 Platygyra sinensis | reverse complement strand
AAAGTTGAAAGCAACAGAACGTTAAGAGCGTTCCAAAATATGGGCGTCAGACAACAACGATTCTCATCAGTTATTCGTAAGTTGTTGTCCACTTCTGATGTCATTTCAGCTAGCTACGATAATGACATCATCTAAATTGCGTATCCTGTTGGCATATTTTAGCAATTTCGTTTTGTATTTTAATCAGGATTTGAGATCTCCGAAATAGTATGTGCTTCCCCGCTGGGAATGGAACACAGAAAGATACCAGATTCAGCTATTGTAGCATCGTCACGTTATCACGAATCCTGGGGTCCAGAGAGAGGAAGACTGAACGAGAAAACGGAAAGTAATATACAATGAGTCTTGTTAAATTATTAGAATTTCAGCTTGGGTAGAAATTAGAACTTCGAGAACGTTTCTGCTACACATGATAAGGCGAGGCTGAAGTTAGTCAGTTGTAGGATAAATTGAGAGTAAAGTCTCTTACCCAAAAACACAACATGATCATGTGCTGCTCGAACAAGTCTGAAGCGACTTAATCGAGAGAACGACCCGCGCAATGTATACAGCTGTTTCGACAAAAGTTGCCCCAGAAAAGAGTAAAAGCCTACGCGACAATGCCGATTAGTATTATGGGTAGTAAGAGTTTGGTTTTGCTTGATTAAGGTTCCAGGTGATTAAGCAACAAGGAACGAGAAAGAACGAATACGTGTGTTTCTGCTGTTTCCTTCCACCACGCTGAAACACGTTGAGGTTCAATCAAAAACCGTAAAAACTACCATTACCCATAATAACTTTCGACATTGTTGCGTAAGCTTTTCCCCGTTTGTAAGACAACCTTTCTCGAAACAGCTGTATGCATCAATAAGTATTTCGGACCGAAAAAAAACAATTACCAGAGACTAAACGGGAAGTAATTTTGTTACTTTTTTCTCACAAAATGCGTTATTTTATTACTAATATATTTCTACGATAGGAAACTTCGGGGGAGGATGGGTGTCGAGCAACACAGACGCCTATCAGTTTCTACAAATTGACTTAGAAAATGTTACCAAGGTGACCAGGATTGCCACCCAAGGGACATTTGCCCGCAAACTTGTGGACAAAAACCTATACCCTGGATTACAGCCAGGATGGAGTAACATTCATATCATACAACAATAGCAAGGTATTATAAACACCGGCAAATGGTGGAACAGAGAATTAACTCTGAAGTGTAAAAAAGCTAATTGAACCGATGAATAACCCACTGGGCGTTAGCCCTAGTAAAGGGAATCAGGGAACCACATGAGGTAAAGAAAAAATCTTTTGATCATTTGTGTTTAAAGTGCTACGCGGCACAACATTCATATGTACCCCGTACTTTCTCTTCGCTGCGATTCACCACCTTATATCGTCCCCGACTTTCTCTGTCTGACCTTGTAGCTCAGTCGGCAGGGTAACGGTAGACCTAATCCCAAGGTCGTGGGCTCAATCCCCACCGAGATCAAAAGCTTTTTTCTTTACCTCGTGTAGTTCCCTGATTCCCTTTACAAGGGCTAACGCCCAGAGGGTTATTCATGGTTTCAAAAACTCATTAATAATTCATAAGCCCATTGGCCTATCAAGTTGTTGATAATAAATCACGTGCAGTGACTTTATATCGATAAATCTCATCCTTATTAGTATGCGGTGCTTTATCAGACGTAAAGACACTGCAAGCGACTTATGAATATTAATTAATTAGCAACACGCATTTGACACAACAAATGGTCGATGCATATTTAATGTTGTTTCAGCTAATTTCACACACAGTAAATTTACCTTTCACCATTCTCTTTGCACAGTTCTTCGACAAATTTTATCAGCCAAAAGTTCAGTGATTCAGCCATCATATTGACCATATCAGTGTCCAAGCGTTGCACTTTAGACTTGTCAGCAAGGCCCGATTGCTGGATTTTTGATTTTTCCTACCATTCCGCCATTCCAGAAAAATTTTCACTGACCATTTTGTCACTGCACGTGTTTACTTTGGAATTAAATTCCTCTCTTCCTCGGCATTAGGCTTCCGAAAAGCTCTGGAACAGGACGTCATGTCCTCTTCGGTTGGTAGAAGAAAAGTTCAAAACACGCGTGAAATTTGATTTTCTTGCATACTGATTTATACCTAAAATGTTTTTCTCGGATGCTAATATTCACCTCTTGCAATTTGAACCATTGTTTTGAGTCCAGAGGGATACGCTCTTTGTGGAATGTTTTTGAAGCCGTTCAAAAAACTCGAAGCACGTGTTTTATCGGGTCTAAAAACACTCGGTTACGCCTCGTGTTTTTAAACCCGATAAAACACTCCTGCTCGTTTTTTTAAACATTACTTAATTAGCACTTTAATTTTCACTTCAGAGTTAATTCTCTGTTCCACCAATAGCCAGGTATTGGCATAATTCTCTCATCTAGGGCAGTATTAACAAATGGCCTGGATGAGGTTTATTTTTTATTCGTATATACCATACAAGTGAATAGTGATTTTCGCCCCTTCTTATTAGCTAACTTTTTACCTCTGAGCAGCCAAAGAGAAACAAAATTGTTTCTAACTTCGGTTTGTTGGATTCTTGTCAGTATTAAATATTTTATTCATCTTGTGTGATATATCCTAAAGGAATTATTTAACCTCTTTGTGGGTGTAAGAGCCTCTTGGAGGACTGCGTGAATAATTGTTAAACATTATTTTCACTGGCTAATATTCTAGAAACGACTACGACAATGCTTATGCTTTGTTAGAAAAAAAAAATAATAATAGTATGGTAACAAAATAGTGATTTGTTATTGAAAACATTCTTCTGCTCTATGAAACCAGCTAATTAAAATCAATGGGCTAGACGGACTTTGTGTCTGTGCTGAGACGGGCAAGTTTAATCCTGTGATAATCCACCGATGCTTGCAACAGTGTCACTATTTCTAAGAAGGCGTCCACAAGACCTGGGGACCACAGTCGTGGCAAAGTTCCACACTTGGCTGCACATCTTTAGAAAGAAAGCTCAAAACAACCCATAACAGATAAAACACTGCTTTAATTACTGCAGCTACAGACACAGGAAACAGAGTCACTTGTGACCTTGAATTAAAAAACAACCCTTTCATCTTTCAGTGACTTTTTAAAGCTTACATGATTTGACGTTTGAGAAGGATTGAAGCGCAGCAATATACCTAAAAAACAGTTTCTTGTCTTTCAGGGAGTTACATGATAAAAGCAAACATACATAATAACGTCTTGGTGAAAGGGACTGTGTGTTCATGTAAATTTAACAAGGAAGAACAGTCTGTCATTTTTGTCGCGAGTTATTTTGATTTTATACTTATTGGCTGTATTATATCTCGTCAACAATATGCCATCTAACTCCACAGTTTGTTTTGCCATAAGTTAAGGTTATTTTGTGGAATCTTTTATGTATCGACAGCTGCTTTTCGTGTCCGTTACCTCGAAATTATAAAATTTTGTAATGCCGGGTCCACACGGGAAAACAAACTGTTGTTCACGAAGCTCTCTAGAACCTCTAATTTTATTGGATCTTGTTGGCACGAAGCTCTATTGTTTTAGGGCTAGGGTCCCATTGTTTACCATTGTTTTGTATATAATTTTCTCAACCAATCCTGTGAGAGGTTCCGAAGAGCTTCGTGGGCGGCCCGAAACAAAGGTCAAAGACAATTCTTGTTCGATTTGACATGTTTTCCCGCCTGAGCTAAGTTTATTCTTCCCTTTAGAGGAATTCCTTCAGTTTATCATATTTTTTTACTCAAGAGAACTTCTTTACGAAAGCTAGGAAAAAGGAAAAGGGAAAAGATAGGAAAAGGGAGGAAGTTAAGTCTAAACATAGTCATGTTCTTTGAATGTTCAATAACTTTAAAGGTCCTGCCGGGAAACACAGATAACCATCGTACAGCAGGCCTCATCCTTGATCCGCCGATCATAGCTCGTTTTATTAAAATCAACGTTAAAACATTCCAAGGAAACCCGTCATTAAGGGTGGAGTTGTATGGATGCAGTGACGGTATGGATATTTTGCTCGTCTCTTTATATATTTTTCCCATGTTTGATGTCAAGGTTGTTATCAAAACGATAACTAAAAGCTTACTTGTTTGATAAATATAACACAAGGGTTACCCTTCATTACTCTCTGTTTTGATCTTTACCAAAACAAAAACGATTTTTTTTTCGTTTCAGTTCATACAGTGTCAGAACTCTCAAAGCTGAAAATAAGAACTGGAATAAGAAATTAGTCAAGTTATTTGTCATTTCCAGCAAGAGAAAGTTTACCAAGCTAATCATTTTACTCATTCCACATACCTTAACATTATCTTATGTTATCTCTTTTTTTCATTACCATTGTGTGTTATCTAATTAAAATAGGTTTCCCGACGCCAATGCCTCCAGTGTGTTTAGAAGCTCTTGGAATGCAAAATAAACAAATTCTAGATTCTGCTATAACAGCTTTCCTCTTATGGTACGGTGAAAATAAAGCTTATTACGGGAGATTGCATTTTCATGCCCTCATCTTCGCAAGTTGGTGGTGGCTGGCTATCAAAAATGGAATGACAAGGGATCAATTTTTTTCAAGTACATTTTGGTGGACTGGAGAAAAGTAACTCGAGTGGCTATACAAGGAAGACAGGATGCAGATCAGTGGGTAAAAGTTTCAGCTTATCTTAATGGATACGATTCGGTGTTTTTTTCAAGATTATACAGAGGGAGAAGTAAAAAAAGTAAGTGAAAATAATGAGTAATAAAAGATTCCTTTTAACTTTGTCTCTGAGTTCCGACATTAAGTGCTGTGCCTCATACCAAGTTTGCTTGTCACTAAGAGGCGAGGTGGCTTGGTAAGTCCTTGGACAAGACACTCATCTCAGCTTTCTTTATCGCTTCTTCCGTCGCGCTGCTGGTTTTGGTTCCCTTCTTTCACTGAGTATCTAAAAGTAAATCGTGGGACCTTTTGTAGGAGTTTCCAGCCAAGGTTAATTGTCCACATCCGCCATAGCCGAATATTTATTAAGGGATATACACGAACAAAATAAAGAAAACACTAGCCGGAGGTGGGAGGAGAGCTGGGAACCCGAGCCTCGAGCTGCGAGTTTCTTTTTGCGAGCCCCGAAGAAAAAGATTCCTGCCAAAAAAATCCAAAAAACGGGCATAATGCCCTAATATGGTTTGATAAACAAGAGGGATCGGACCCCTTACCATTTTTTATTCTTTTTTCCGAATTCCTCACATAAGTATTTTTTAAGTGATGAGAAGTAGGGCACTGAGCCGCGGTTTTGTCAAAAGTGGAACCGCCTCCAGAGACAATACTGAATATTCAGGTTGTAAGAAATCGAAATGGACCTTTCCATTTGACTTCCGACTGAAATTTTAGGAATGATTGTCGGCTCGCGGCTTCCGGATTGCAGGCTAGCACGTTACAGTACACTATCCGGAAGCCAGGTTTTTCTACATTTCTTGAGTGTTCTCAAGTGTTCTGAGTGTTTTATCATAGTGTAATACACGGCTGGTGGCTTCTTAATTTGCTTTATGATATAGAGGAAATGAAACATGGGCAATAAAATGCTAGACACTCTTTTTCTATGTTTTTTGTACTCTGAAACAATCAGAGCGCGCACAGGGTCTTGATGTTACATCTCTGAGGCCTCCACCGCCTCCAGCCACTATCATAGACGTATTTCGTCCTCTCACCACAAATGTTCCTCCACCACCTCCACCTCCACCAGCCACGACATCTCCACTAGATGCAGAAGTCGAGACGTTCTTTCTTATTCCTCCCTCTTGACCCAACCAAAATTTGAATTATTTCTCCTTTCCGTTAGGTTTGAAAGTTCCAACCATTCTTGTACCTCTTCCTCCGTATTGAGCACTGTTATGGTATGTATTGTACCCTCCTGTTGCTCCTACTGCTTCTATTCTGTATTCACCAGTGTACGGCACAGTCCATAGTTGAACACCGCCGGAGAGTGTAACTTGACCGTCTTGATCCTGGCCTGTGTAGTGACTACCGAGTGACGATGGACCATCTTTTCCACTCGCTCCGAGACTTGTAAAGGTAGCATCGAAGCCTGGATAAGCAAAAGATAACAACAGTCTAAAATCAATCGAACAACTGTTGTACCTAAAGCTACCAAAGAAGGTAACGGGTAGTACTAAATTTTATCTTGCAAACGAAAAGACAGATGAACCTTGTTAAACAAAAATTAGAATGTGTTTCGCGCTTGGTCGGAATTTATAATATTTACAATGGGCCGTTAACTGGTTTAGTGGCCATATAAGTATAGGAAATCATACTGTTTCGAGTTTCAATTTTGAATTAATTTGCACGAGCCAAGCGAGTTTTTCAAAAAGCTGAAATTTCACGAGCCGCTTCGGTTCGTGCAATTTCAGCTTTTTGAAAAACTCACAAGTGCAATTAATTTCTAATTGAACGATAAAAACCATATGATTACTTATTATTGATATAAAAATGAAAAAGATTCGCGCCGAGTAAGTGCCAGAAGATATTTCTTGAAGCGATAATTTTCGCATTTGAGAAGACTTTTTTAAGAGTTTCCGTACGAAATATTTGTCGCTTTTCGTGATATCATTAGCCTACAAAATTCCTCATTGTCTTTCCACTAATCATAATCCAGAATTACGATGTGTTATTTGCACTGGTATTACACTTTTTACACTGGGGTTAAACTTAAGCTGCACTGCTCTCAGCCAATCAGAATCGAGCAATTTTTTCATATGTATTATTAACCAGGTAACATTGTAAAAATGTTCACAATTGCACTTCTACAATTTTACTTCTAAACAACTATTATTCACTAAGCAACCAGGATGCAGATATAATATTTTTTAAGAATTGAAAACTTGAATACCTACATACAATATTAACAATGGGAAGTTAACTGGTTTGAGCGGCCTTATAAACGGGGTAAACATTGTAAAAAGATTACACAGATTCGGATTTTAAAATGAAGCTGTTTGCCGTAACGGGGTGGTGGCATTAACAGGCTTTTCTTATTAGAAAATGTAAGGGCGTTTTCGACGGGAAAAAAATGGTCTTAATAAAGAAATCACCGTTTACGAGGTGACCGTTAGTCGGGTTCCACTGTAGCATGGGTGGACACATAAAACCATAACTTCTTTATTGGCTGTACATATCACGTAGCTCGCTTCGTTAAGCTTTTAACGTGCTCCAATTTTTTTTCTGAAGTAAATAGGTTCGGATGAATTTAACACGAAAGAAGAAGTGACTGAGTTTGCTAATTCTCACCTTTAATACAGCCGTAGAACTCTGCCCTCATAGAAATGTGACCATGCCATGATTCTGGATGAATACGGATGTAGCGAGTAATGATTTGATATTTTAGATCATTACTCACAGGTGTATATCGATCATTATTTCCTGGGAATACCTTAAACAATGAAGAATTCAAAATTATTGACTTTAAAGAGAAATTAGAAAAGTCATGTCACTCTCCCCCCCACCCCCCCCCCCCCCCCCCGACACACAGAAAAATGAAAATAGCAACCCTCGACAAGGTAGTGACATAATTAATCGGTTTGTTAATTCACTACTTGCACAATACCATAATGCACCTCTTTAACCCCCCCCCCCCCCCCCCCCAAATTTTGCATACTCAATGTTTGCAATTTCTCCAATCCAAAACAATGCCTATGCAAATTTTTGGGGAGTTAAAGAGATGTATTATGGGATTTGTGCAAGTAGAGAATGAATCCCAAAATGAGGACCCTCTGAAACGTTAAGGTTACATTGTACCTTCAAGGCTGTCTCCAGAGAAATAAAGGTGGCGTCTCGCGGTTACATCAACGATAGTCTTAATATATTAATCATAAAAAATTACAATTTCCTCGATTGTGATTGGTTTAAAAAACTCCTATTTCCCACTAATTCACTTGTCAAGCTGTTATCGGACAGTTTGTTATCGGACACCTTGTTATCGGACAGTTTGTTATCGGACAGTTCAATAAGCCAATCACATTCAAAGATGTAGTTAAAATTAACCAATCACATTTAAAGTTGTGGTTTAAATCGACCAATCACAACCTTGGTTTCAATCACCATAGAAACAAGTGTACAAACTCCTAAATTGGGGCTCTCTTCAAAATGGAGAATTTTTTCCCCTAGAACAATGATTATGTTTTAGAAGACAGAAGTGATTTATTTTATCCTATGGCACAAATGTTTATGCGAACTATCCAGACGAGTTCCTTTGTGGATATGTTAACATGTTCAGATGAAGTTCAGCCATCCACAGCATTGTTTATCGCTTCGCAACAACCGCGGCAAACGGAGGTAAACATCCACCCGGCTGTAATACCACTGCACAGTACGCTAGTATTTCCTCCCTCGAAAATCCTCATTTTGTTCAACAAAATCAAAATACAGGAACAATGACAGTAGACCAAGCCAAGTTTTCCTCTTCTATCGGACGGAGAAATTTCAGAAATAAATAACAGTAAAACCACAGCCTCCAAAAACATCGCTCGAGCAACTAAAACATGGATGGCAGAATAGGTAGAACGTTGTAAAGCCAAAAACATTAATGCATCTAACTGCCAGTGAAAGACGAGAATTGTTTCACATTGCTAGCGGATACATGCCTGTACAATCCAGCTCCATATTTGCGATTTCTTCGACATTCCCTTTGCACAGTTCGGTGCCTGCAGCTTCAGCAAATCCACCAGCTGTAGGAGAATGTTCGTCCAGCAGTTCCAATCAGTTCAAACCAAGTTTCTTCATTAGCGAATGTGGCAGAATTCACCAGTATGCCGTCGTCCAAATACAGCATGGCTAAAAAAATCTCTCGGCGCCATTTTAAATTTTCAATAAACAGTTCAGTGTGTTTAAAAAACACCAGCAACTTAAGAAAATCCCCGTCCCAAAAAGCCAAGGAAACGAATAATCATAATTGACTCTGGCTCTGAGGTTTACAACTTGAAGTGTACTGTCTATTGACTCAGCTTAAAAACCTTGAACCTTGCTGGAAAAACAAGCAAGCGCCTGGCAAGCGTTCGGAATTTTCACCAAGTTCAGCAAAGTTCTGCGCAGTTGAGCGTTTTTTCATGCATGGTTGCGTTTTTGACTGACATAAGACTTGTTTTTCGCTCGTCCACTTGGCAACCAGCAAATCCATTTTGACTGTTGTCGATTTCAGAGCGACATAAAATGCAAATTTTCCCTTTATTTGATAACTTTGCTATTCTTCTTTTCTCGGAAAATTGTAATTTTTATGATTAATTGGTAATAAGACTTCGTGTCGTCCAATTCTGTCTGTAATCATACTCGTGATAAACACAATCGGACTCCCGCTGCGCGGTCGTCCGATTTTGTTATCACTCGTATGATTACAGGACCGAATTGGACTCCACTCAGTCCTATTACCATTACTTATTGTACAGATAAGACCCTGTGGCGCGCTCTGATTGTTCAGAGTACAAAACATAGAAAAAGAGTGTCTAGCATTTTATTGCCATGTTCATTTCCTCTATATCATAAAGCAAATTAAGAAGCCCACAGCCGTGTATTACACTATGATAAAACACTCAGAACACTTGAGAAACACTCAAGAAATGTAGAAAACACTGGCTTCCGGATAGTGTTACTGTAAACGTGCTAGCCTGCAATCCGGAGCCCGCGAGCCGACAATCATTCCTAAAATTTCAGTCGGAAGTCAAATGGAAAGGTCCATTTCGATTTCTTACAACCTGAATATTCAGTATTGTCTCTGGAGGGCGGTCCACTTTTGACAAACCGCGGCTCAGTGCCCTACTTC
The DNA here is from genome assembly GCA_019787425.1 of Platygyra sinensis. Lineage (NCBI taxonomy): Eukaryota > Metazoa > Cnidaria > Anthozoa > Scleractinia > Merulinidae > Platygyra > Platygyra sinensis. The sequence continues at coordinate 13,106 of JAHPZR010054037.1, read as the reverse complement.
TCATCACTTAAAAATACTTATGTGAGGAATTCGGAAAAGAATAAAAAATGGTAAGGGTCCGATCCCTCTTGTTTATCAAACCATATTAGGGCATTATGCCCGTTTTTTGGATTTTTTTGGCAGGAATCTTTTTCTTCGGGGCTCGCAAAAAGAAACTCGCAGCTCGAGGCTCGGGTTCCCAGGCTCTCCTCCCACCTCCGGCTAGTGTTTTCTTTATTTTGTTCGTGTATATCCCTTAATAAATATTCGGCTATGGCGGATGTGACAATTAACCTTGGCTGGAACTCCTACAAAAGGTCCACGATTTACTTTAGATACTCAGTGAAAGAAGGGAACCAAAACCAGCAGCGCGACGGAAGAAGCGATAAAGAAAGCTGAGATGAGTGTCTTGGTCCAAGGACTTACCAAGCCCACCTCGCCTCTTAGTGACAAAGCAACTTGGTATGAGGCACAGCACTTAATGTCGGAACTCAGAGGACAAAGTTAAAAGAATCTTTTATTACTCATTATTTTCACTTACTTTTTTTTACTTCTCCCTCTGTATAATCTTGAAAAAAACACCGAATCGTATCCATAAGATAAGCTGAAACTTTTTACCCACTGATCTGAATCCTCTCTTCCTTGTATAGCCACTCGAGTTACTTTTCTCCAGTCACCAAAATGTACTTGAAAGAATTGATCCTTGTCACTCCATTCCGATACCCAGCCGCCAGCAACCTGCGATGATGTGCGCAGGAAATGCAATCTCCCATAATAAGCGTTTACTGTACCAGTAAGAGGAAGCTGTTATAGCAGAGTCTGGAATTTGTTTATTCTGCATTCCAAGAGCTTCTAAACACACTGGAGGCTTTGGCGTCGGGAAACCTATTTTAATTAGATAACACAATGGTAATGAAAAAAAGAGATCACATAGGATAATGTTAAGATAGGTGGAATGAGTAAACTGATTAACTTGGTAACTTTCTCTCGCTGGAAATGACAAATAACTTGACTAATTCTTTTTCCAGGTCTTATTTTCAGCTTTGAGAGTTCTGACACTGTATGAACTGAAACGAAAAAAAATCGTTTTGTTTAGGAAGATCAAAAACAGAGAGTAATGAAGGGTAACCTTGTGTATATTTATCAAACAAGTAAGCTTTAGTTATCATTTTGATAACAACCTTGACATCAACATGGGAAAATATATAAAGAGACGAGCAAAATATGCATACCATCACTGCATCCGTACAACTCCACCCTTAATGACGGGTATCCTTGGTATGTTTTAACGTTGATTTTAATAAAACGAGCTATGATCGGAGGATCAAGGATGAGCCCTGCTGTACGATGGTTATCTGTGTTTCCCGGCAGGACCTTTAAAGTTATTGAAAATTCAAAGAACATGACTATGTTAGACTTAACTTCCTTCCTTTTCCTATCTTTCCCTTTTCCTTTTCCTAGCTTTCGTAAAGAAGTTCTCTTGAATAAAAAAAAAAATATGATAAACTGAAGGAATTCCTCTAAAGGGAAGAATAACTTAGCTCAGGCGGGAAGACATGTCAAATCGAACAAGAATCGTCTTTGACCTTTGTTTCCCGTATGACGCGGCATTACGAATATTATAATTTCGAGGTAACGGACACGAAAAGCAGCTGTCGATATAACCTTAACTTATGGCAAAACATCTGTGAGTTGGGTGCCATATAGCTGACGAGATATAATACAGCACTAAGTATAACTGAATCAAAATAACTCGCGACAAAAATGGCAGACTGTTCTTCCTTGTTAAATCTACATGAACACACAGTCCTTTCACCAAGACTTTTTTTTTTGTTTGTTTGTTTTTTTTCATCATGTAACTCCCTGAAAGACAAGAACTTTTTTAGGTATATTGCTGCGCTTCAATCCTTCTCAAACGTCAAATCATGTAAGCTTTAAAAGTCACTAAAAGATGAAAGGGTGTTTTTTAGTTCAAGGTGACAAGTGACTCTGTTCCTGTGTCTGTAGCTGCAGTAATTAAAGCAGTGTTTTATCTGTTATGGGTTGTTTTGAGCTTTCTTTCTAAACACGTGCAGCCAAGTGTGGTACTTTGCCACGACTGTGGTGCCCTGGTCTCTTAGACGCCTTCTTAGAAATAGTGATTGTCAGTGCAAGCATCGGTGGATTATCACAGGATTAAACTTGCCCGTCTCAGCACAAACGCAAAGTCCGCCTAGCCCATTGATTTTAATTAACTGGTTTCATAGAGCAGAAGAGTGTTTTCAATAACAAACCACTATTTTGTTACCATACTATTATTTTTGTTTCTAACAAAACATTAGCATTACCGTAGTTGTTTCTCGAATATTAGCTGAAAATAATGTTTAACAATTATTTACGCAGTCCTCCAAGAGGCTTTTACACCCACAAAGAGGTTAACTTTAGGATATATCACACAAGATGAATAACTAGCAGATTCAAAAAATATTTAATACTGACAAGAATCCAACAAACCGAAATGAGAAGCAATTTTGTTTCTCTTCGGGTGCTCAGGGGTAAAAAGTTAGCTAATCAGAAGGTGCGAAAATCACTATTCACTTGTATGGTATAAACGAATAAAAAGTAAACCTCATCCAGGCCATTTGTTAATACTGCCCTAGATGAGAGAATTATGGCCATAATTCTCTCATCTAGGGCAGTATTAACAAATGGCCTGGATGAGGTTTACTTTTTATTCGTTTATACCATACAAGTGAATAGTGATTTTCGCACCTTCTGATTAGCTAACTTTTTACCCCTGAGCACCCGAAGAGAAACAAAATTGCTTCTCATTTCGGTTTGTTGGATTCTTGTCAGTATTAAATATTTTTTGAATCTGCTAGTTATTCATCTTGTGTGATATATCCTAAAGTTAACCTCTTTGTGGGTGTAAAAGCCTCTTGGAGGACTGCGTAAATAATTGTTAAACATTATTTTCAGCTAATATTCGAGAAACAACTACGGTAATGCTAATGTTTTGTTAGAAACAAAAATAATAGTATGGTAACAAAATAGTGGTTTGTTATTGAAAACACTCTTCTGCTCTATGAAACCAGTTAATTAAAATCAATGGGCTAGGCGGACTTTGCGTTTGTGCTGAGACGGGCAAGTTTAATCCTGTGATAATCCACCGATGCTTGCACTGACAATCACTATTTCTAAGAAGGCGTCTAAGAGACCAGGGCACCACAGTCGTGGCAAAGTACCACACTTGGCTGCACGTGTTTAGAAAGAAAGCTCAAAACAACCCATAACAGATAAAACACTGCTTTAATTACTGCAGCTACAGACACAGGAACAGAGTCACTTGTCACCTTGAACTAAAAAACACCCTTTCATCTTTTAGTGACTTTTAAAGCTTACATGATTTGACGTTTGAGAAGGATTGAAGCGCAGCAATATACCTAAAAAAGTTCTTGTCTTTCAGGGAGTTACATGATGAAAAAAAACAAACAAACAAAAAAAAAAGTCTTGGTGAAAGGACTGTGTGTTCATGTAGATTTAACAAGGAAGAACAGTCTGCCATTTTTGTCGCGAGTTATTTTGATTCAGTTATACTTAGTGCTGTATTATATCTCGTCAGCTATATGGCACCCAACTCACAGATGTTTTGCCATAAGTTAAGGTTATATCGACAGCTGCTTTTCGTGTCCGTTACCTCGAAATTATAATATTCGTAATGCCGCGTCATACGGGAAACAAAGGTCAAAGACGATTCTTGTTCGATTTGACATGTCTTCCCGCCTGAGCTAAGTTATTCTTCCCTTTAGAGGAATTCCTTCAGTTTATCATATTTTTTTTTTTATTCAAGAGAACTTCTTTACGAAAGCTAGGAAAAGGAAAAGGGAAAGATAGGAAAAGGAAGGAAGTTAAGTCTAACATAGTCATGTTCTTTGAATTTTCAATAACTTTAAAGGTCCTGCCGGGAAACACAGATAACCATCGTACAGCAGGGCTCATCCTTGATCCTCCGATCATAGCTCGTTTTATTAAAATCAACGTTAAAACATACCAAGGATACCCGTCATTAAGGGTGGAGTTGTACGGATGCAGTGATGGTATGCATATTTTGCTCGTCTCTTTATATATTTTCCCATGTTGATGTCAAGGTTGTTATCAAAATGATAACTAAAGCTTACTTGTTTGATAAATATACACAAGGTTACCCTTCATTACTCTCTGTTTTTGATCTTCCTAAACAAAACGATTTTTTTTCGTTTCAGTTCATACAGTGTCAGAACTCTCAAAGCTGAAAATAAGACCTGGAAAAAGAATTAGTCAAGTTATTTGTCATTTCCAGCGAGAGAAAGTTACCAAGTTAATCAGTTTACTCATTCCACCTATCTTAACATTATCCTATGTGATCTCTTTTTTTCATTACCATTGTGTTATCTAATTAAAATAGGTTTCCCGACGCCAAAGCCTCCAGTGTGTTTAGAAGCTCTTGGAATGCAGAATAAACAAATTCCAGACTCTGCTATAACAGCTTCCTCTTACTGGTACAGTAACGCTTATTATGGGAGATTGCATTTCCTGCGCACATCATCGCAGGTTGCTGGCGGCTGGGTATCGGAATGGAGTGACAAGGATCAATTCTTTCAAGTACATTTTGGTGACTGGAGAAAAGTAACTCGAGTGGCTATACAAGGAAGAGAGGATTCAGATCAGTGGGTAAAAAGTTTCAGCTTATCTTATGGATACGATCCGTCACGAGCGAAAAACAAGTCTTATGTCAGTCAAAAACGCAAACCATGCATGAAAAACGCTCAACTGCGCAGAACTTTGCGAATTTGGTTAAAATTCCAGAACGCTTGCCAGGCATTTTTTCCAGCAAAGAATTCAAGGTTTTTAGCTGAGTCATAGGACAGCCTCACTTCAAAGTTGTAAACATCAGAGCCAGAGTCAATTATGATTCTTCGTTTCCTTGGCTTTTTGGACGGGGATTTCTAGTTGCGTGTTTTTTTAAACACACTGAACTGTTTATTGAAAATTTAAAAATGGCGCCGGAGAGATTTTTGTAGCCATGCTGTATTTGGACGACGGCATACACGGTGAATTCTGCCACATTCGCTAATGAAGAAACTTGGTTTGAACTGATTGGAACTGCTGGTCGAACATTCTCCTACAGCTGGTGGATTTGCTGAAGCTGCAGGCACCAAACTGTGCAAAGGGAATGTCGAAGAAATCGCAAATATGGAGCTGGATTGTACAGGCATGTATCCGCTAGCAATGTGAAACAATTCTCGTCTTTCACTGGCAGTTAGATGCATTAATGTTTTTGGCTTTACAACGTTCTACCTATTCTGCCATCCATGATTTAGTTGCTCGAGCGATGTTTTTGGAGGCTGTGGTTTTACTGTTATTTATTTCTGAAATTTCTCCGTCCGATAGAAGGGGAAAACTTGGCTTGGTCTACTGTCATTGTTCCTGTATTTTGATTTTGTTGAACAAAATGAGGATTTTCGAGGGAGGAAATACTAGCGTACTGTGCAGTGGTATTACAGCCGGGTGGATGTTTACCTCCGTTTGCCGCGGTTGTTGCGAAGCGATAAACAATGCTGTGGATGGCTGAACTTCATCTGAACATGTTAACATATCCACAAAGGAAATCGTCTGGATAGTTCGCATAAACATTTGTGCCATAGGATAAAATAAATCACTTCTGTCTTCTAAAACATAATCATTGTTCTAGGGGAAAAAATTCTCCATTTTGAAGAGAGCCCCAATTTAGGAGTTTGTACACTTGTTTCTATGGTGATTGAAACCAAGGTTGTGATTGGTCGATTTAAACCACAACTTTAAATGTGATTGGTTAATTTTAACTACATCTTTGAATGTGATTGGCTTATTGAACTGTCCGATAACAAACTGTCCGATAACAAGGTGTCCGATAACAAACTGTCCGATAACAGCTTGACAAGTGAATTAGTGGGAAATGAGTTCTACGGCTGTATTAAAGGTGAGAATTAGCAAACTCAGTCACTTCTTCTTTCGTGTAAATTCATCCGAACCTATTTACTTCAGAAAAAAATTGGAGCACGTTAAAAGCTTAACGAAGCGAGCTACGTGATATGTACAGCCAATAAAGAAGTTATGGTTTTATGTGTCACCCATGCTACAGTGGAACCCGACTAACGGTCACCTCGTAAACGGTGATTTCTTTATTAAGACCATTTTTTTCCCGTCGAAACGCCCTTACATTTTCTAATAAGAAAAGCCTGTTAATGCCACCACCCCGTTACGGCAAACAGCTTCATTTTAAATCCGAATCTGTGTAATCTTTTACAATGTTACCCCGTTTATAAGGCCGCTCAAACCAGTTAACTTCCATTGTTAATATTGTATGTAGGTATTCAAGTTTCAATTCTTAAAAATATTATATCTGCATCCTGGTTGCTTAGTGAATAATAGTTGTTTAGAAGTAAAATTGTAGAAGTGCAATTGTGAACATTTTACAATGTTACCTGGTTAATAATACATATGAAAAAATTGCTCGATTCTGATTGGCTGAGAGCAGTGCAGCTTAAGTTTAACCCCAGTGTAAAAAGTGTAATACCAGTGCAAATAACACATCGTAATTCTGGATTATGATTAGTGGAAAGACAATGAGGAATTTTGTAGGCTAATGATATCACGAAAAGCGACAAATATTTCGTACGGAAACTCTTAAAAAAGTCTTCTCAAATGCGAAAATTATCGCTTCAAGAAATATCTTCTGGCACTTACTCGGCGCGAATCTTTTTCATTTTTTATATCAATAATAAGTAATCATATGGTTTTTATCGTTCAATTAGAAATTAATTGCACTTGTGAGTTTTTCAAAAAGCTGAAATTGCACGAACCGAAGCGGCTCGTGAAATTTCAGCTTTTTGAAAAACTCGCTTGGCTCGTGCAAATTAATTCAAATTGAACTCGAAACAGTATGATTTCCTATACTTATATGGCCACTAAACCAGTTAACGGCCCATTGTAAATATTATAAATTCCGACCAAGCGCGAAACACATTCTAAATTTTTGTTTAACAAGGTTCATCTGTCTTTTCGTTTGCAAGATAAAATTTAGTACTACCCGTTACCTTCTTTGGTAGCTTTAGGTACAACAGTTGTTCGATTGATTTTAGACTGTTGTTATCTTTTGCTTATCCAGGCTTCGATGCTACCTTTACAAGTCTCGGAGCGAGTGGAAAAGATGGTCCATCGTCACTCGGTAGTCACTACACAGGCCAGGATCAAGACGGTCAAGTTACACTCTCCGGCGGTGTTCAACTATGGACTGTGCCGTACACTGGTGAATACAGAATAGAAGCAGTAGGAGCAACAGGAGGGTACAATACATACAATAACAGTGCTCAATACGGAGGAAGAGGTACAAGAATGGTTGGAACTTTCAACCTAACGGAAGGAGAAATAATTCAAATTTTGGTTGGTCAAGAGGGAGGAATAAGAAAGAACGTCTCGACTTCTGCATCTAGTGGAGATGTCGTGGCTGGTGGAGGTGGAGGTGGTGGAGGAACATTTGTGGTGAGAGGACGAAATACGTCTATGATAGTGGCTGGAGGCGGTGGAGGCCTCAGAGATGTAACATCAAGACAGGAGGATTGTGATGCCAACACAAACACATCAGGAAATCCTGGGTACAACTCATGGTCAGGGGGAAGCAATGGGCACGGCTCGCTTTCAGTGACTGGTGATGACACGCCGTCAGGTGAGAGCGATGAGATTAGGCCATTTCCGAGTTAACGTTTGCCTCTGTTTCAAAACCAATCTTCGTGTGAACCTTCAACATCGAAATGAGTTTGATTTGCATGAGAATGCACCTGAAAGCAAATTCATTTTCATATGAATGGATTGCCACGAAGACTCGTTTTGATGCAGAGGCAAAAGGCAACTCGGTAATGGAGTATTGCTTTGGATATTTTCACTTCACCAAAGTCAAAAAATGTCCATTTCTTTCCCGATGTTGCACGAGCATGTTATGAGTTGCAAAATAGTGCAGTTAACTAAACTGATGCTACAAAATACGTAAAACGTGCAATTCTGCAATATCGGCGGAGAAAAATGGGAGAAATTGTAATATATCATTATATTTGAATAAGTCGAGATTTTAATTTAATATTAGAGACATTAATTGAAAAGCGCTATTGATCTGTCATTGTAAATAGCGCTCTATAAGTAATAAATTATTATTATTATTAATTATTATTATTAAAAAATAAATTTCCTCGACAAAGAAGAAATTTAGCTTACCCTGCATGTCAAAAGAAAGAACTTTAGCGCTCTCTATGCACTTCCCAAACTTCGGAAGGCGCCAGACATTTAACTGACAGAAACAAGAGACATAATTGTCAGAAGCTAAGTTTTAACCCCAGTATTCTCGTGTTATTGAAAAACACAGTAGATAGGGTCAGAGAAAAATCTCCTTTACAAGAATGTAATGGCAGGCAAGGGAGAATATATTTATGCTGAAAACTTCTATTTTCTTACACTGCTAAATCTAGAATCGCTAAATACATGTAAAGCAATCAGTCAAATGATTTTTGTTTTTCAGGTGGTGGCGGTGGCTTTTACTCCAGTGGCGGAAATGGTACTGAGGAACAGGACGGAGAAGGGGGTAAAGGATTTCTTCAGGGAGGGGTGGGTGGAAAATCTTGGGATGACCATGCAAACGGTGGTTTTGGAGGGGGTGGGGGTGGTGGAAGGGGTGGTGGTGGTGGGGGAGGGTACTCCGGGGGAAGTAGTGGGAATAATGAAAGTGATTCCTGTGGAGGAGGAGGAGGTTCCTATAATGTTGGAAAAGATCAGCAAAATGATTGCTGTTACAATACAGCTGGTCATGGCAAGGTGATTATTACATTACTGTAGTAAACAAACCTCGTGCCTCACAAAAGTAGCATTTCACGTACCGCTGTATTTATATTCGCTTTGGTGAAGATGTTAGTTTGCAAACACTGTTTTCTTTATTATACATTCCATGCAATGAAACAAAAGAACGTTCTAATGTTCTACTCTTTAGCACGGTAACAAATTGAGAAGCTAAATTTGTTCATTACTTAACTGTTTTCTTGAGTACCATATAAACTTTCACTGCCTTATAAGCCCTGCCGCTCATTAAGCTCCCCCAGATTATAGGTCCATCTACCAGTAGACAAAATATTACTTCCAGTTATAACCCCCTGGACTTAAGCCCTCTAGTTTAAAATGAACTAAATTCGATTTGTTATGATGTTTTAAAGGTTAATTTAAAATCAGTACATATTTATTTCAGTCAATCAACACTGCTGTAGCTCATTGCAAAAGCTTTCTTTTATTCCGCTTTTTAGCCCTCCCGGATACGCCCACCCGTTTATGAGCACATTCAAGACCCATTACGAAGTCGTATAAGCCCAGGCAGTGGAATTTAATGGTATACTTCTTGTGTGGACCTCCTACACATATCTTTCCCTTGTTCTTTGTTTTCTTGTAAACGTTCATTTAATTTGTCTTGGTACTCTGGCTCTTAACATGGAGGTCAAGCAACGAGAACCGGACGACGACGTGTACGACGCCTAGTCAAACATACATTTAAATTTTACCGGCAAAGTTCGGCCTGAAAACGTGCTTAAGCTAGACATGCAACGACGGCGTTCCAAATGGAAATAAGAGAAATAACGCCGTCCACGTTTAGTGGACGATGCAGAACTTGGTCATTTCACGTTGTTATTGTTTTGTACAGGACGGTAAAGAAATGAACAAGCATTTGTAACGCACGTGCACAGCTATCGTTTTCTCATAGAGACCATTTGTTTAGGGACGTTCTCGTTGCCGTCGTCGCTGTGGGTTTGCTTAAGCTCCCTAACAATTTTTCTCATATGATTTGGCAGTGTTGCTGACCTTGGTTGAAACCTCATGAAACTCTAAGTTATGGTTCGATCTCGTTTAAGAACTTTTTTCCCGTCGTTTTCATGGGCTCGTCATCATAAGGTAGTTGTATTTGTCCCGCTGGTGTGTCTGGTCCTCGTATAGGCTAAGCCAGGGAGGACTTTTGAGTTTCTATGGTCAGTAAAACCAAACTTTTCTACAATGCAGGTATTTTATTTAACCTAGTGAATATATAAGTTCTAAGCTTTCCTGCGTTTTAAGGCTAATCAGTCACACTGACAGCAGTAGAATAAGTAAAATTTGCGCATGGAAAGTAAAAGCCGTTGGAGTCCCCAAGAATCTGCTTACCTTGCGTAGAAGGGGGTTGATCGGGGCGTCAAGTCTGGGTGGTAGCTTACGGGAGGTGCACGCAGAGACTGCAGAGGCTTATCCTATGTTTTATATGTCTTATTCATTGAAAAAGGCAATTTTGAGAAAAAATCCAGTACTTCGCTTGGAGAAATCTCTGTTCCTTGTACTGCTCAGGAATGAGACAATGAGACAACACCTTGTTGTCCAATTTATGCTTTATTACTCGGCTGCCAAGTGGTCGCTTACGAGAGGTTAAAAAAATAGAAAACGTCAGACTTTCAGTTTTACTAGTGGTCGCGGTGAGGCGTTTACCAACAAGAGGTTCCAAATATAGTTATAGTTTAATATAGTTTTTGGTGTTAATGTAATTTGTTTTCACTGTTAATGTTCAAAACCGAGTTGGTCAAACAGATAGTCACAAAATTCCATTGCAAAGAAACAGTATTTAGGCTAATTCTTTGCTTGAGGAAACGAGCCAAAAGCTTTATAGAGACGGCAGTATATTAGTCCTATCTTATTTGAATATTCCTTATCATAGGTTTATTATATGCCCTGTTCACACCTGTCCCGAGGAATTTGCAAACGAAGGTTTCACTCTTAAAAATAAATTAAATGATTTCTGTCCACACCACGCTGGAGGAATTAAGAAAAAAACAACAATTACCGGTCATTAATTTTGGATAATTCCTGCAGGGAAATCACGTGATTATCGTGACGCGATCATTTTCCAAAAGCAACGTTTTCAAGTAATTCATCGCGTTTGAAATGCGTTTTCGAAAAGCTCCGTTTTCGTAACTGATTAGTATGGACGGTAGGCCTAACGTAACCGTAGAAATAAAGCGGCGTTTTCAAACTCCTCCGGCGCAGTGTGAACCGGGCGTAAAAGGTGACTAAAAGGTTGTAAGTAGTTTCCAAAGTAAAGCTTGTGTCAAACCTTATATATACGTATAATCGAGGCTTTTAAATTATCATTTAGTTTAACTACTCGTTACTTAATTAGATGGTGTAAACGGTGTGATTAAACTTCTAACATTATCATAACTAGTGCTGGTAACTATGGGTGCGGCCATTTATATCAATAAAAAAGTTATCCAGTAATTTGTTTGCTTGCGTTTTTCACTGAGCACTGTCCGATCGAATGTTTGCTTGTAGTGCATGTTCAAGTTTGCTTGCGGGCATGTTCAATTTGTAATTTTTTTTATTTGAAAACAAAAATAAATGTATGTATGTATGTATGTAGTGTTATGCATTTTGTACCTAACGGTGGTCCTATTTCCATGACGTAAATAAAAACCCACTCAGTTAAAGAATGACTTGAAAAACCCAAATTCAAAGTGAATTCCTTGGTTTCTTCTCCCAAATTTGACACAATGACACTCAAATATTTGCTCTAAAAATACTTTTATTCTTCTTTGATCATGATGATGAGGGCTTAACTTTGGTGTTCCGACGAGACATGGTGCTTTCCTTGTGGTAAAGGAACGTCTTAGCAAAGGATGGTGCCATAAATGTTTTATACTGACGTATTCGGTGTCACATCTCTTTATATATTTCGTTAGTGTTAGCGTTTTCCCTCTCTAGCTTTTTTCGCTAGCGACGGACGTCTAGTCGGAGTTGAAGTCGGAGTCATAAGAACGCGTATGACCTAGTGAATATCGAAAATAAAAGTCATAAACTAATCATGAGCCATAAGCTCGAAGGAATCGGAGTCCAAAGAATCAGAATGATTCCATAGTTGGCGATGTTGGAAGCAGAAACGGAAGAACCAACCAGTCCCCAAGCCCGGGATCGAGCCTTGTTATTGCTCGATTGTTCCACTTCCACTTCCGCTTTTGACTCCGATAATCTAATTTTCACTGGATCACAAGTGACGGAGTCTTAATCAGAATCCGTTTCCTTATGTTTAAGCAAATTTTTGAGCGAATTTGGGCAGCCCAAGCTCTAAATGTATGGGTTTATATGGGATTAATGGTCGTTGTGTAGTGGCTGAAATGTATACTCGGATGTCTGTCATTGTTTTATCGTTTCGCTAGGGACGAGAAGAGCCGCTTGGCGTCGCTCGCAGGCCTGCGATCGTGTGACTCGAGCATTGAAATAAAAGATCAACATTTGCCCTTGAATTGTGCGGTGGATTTGTGGCCGTGGGTACATTTTAGTCTGGGATTTTTGACTTCGTTCGACAGGCTGTTCGGACTGAAGTGTTTCGCCTTGTCCTTTCTTTATGAAGAGAAAACCGGGATTTAAAAAAAAGTAGCTTAAATCAAGTTAAATCGGTAAAATAACGACACCAGGAGCAAACAACACACGTATTGAATAAAGAAAGCTATTTTAATTGAGAATTTTCACTTTTGACTACCTCCATGGATATCTCGTAGAAAGTCCCATCCTGGATATACTAGCCTTATAATTCGATGCCATATTGTATTGCGTGCGTGGCTCATAGAGGGAGCTCGGGCTTCTTGTGATGCGGCACAGACGATATGTACACTCTTGATCTTTCTAAATATTTTATGTAGTTTTATTTGGATAGGGGTTATCAACATTTTAAGCTATTGTTTTGACTCTATGTTTACAGATATGTGTACAAAACTAACACAAAAAAGGTGGCATTTCATCTCGGCGCATAAAACCTTTTATAACGCATTTTATAGAGATCGCAATTTACAAAATTTAAAGGATATTTACACTTTTTAGCTAAATGTAACAGACAGATTTTATCAACGTCTTAAAGTGGATCTCAATTTTCTACAATTCCAAGCACCTATATTTGACTTGTAAATATTTGTATGTTCCCCCACACGGGTCGCCACCAAACTCCGAGCTTACTGCCCGCAACTGACATTCGGTTTCGCCGTTACACTTATCCTGCACGATTTGAAGAGAACTGCTGGCACGACAGT